>JNEV01001568.1:0-252407 GCA_000697495.1 Saksenaea oblongispora B3353 | reverse complement strand
TGATACTTCTTTTTGGCGCGACAGAAAACTGCTTTGGATGATTGTTCAAAATATCTCTCGACATATTCCTTCCATTCCTGGACAAGTCCATGTCCCTTCCCTATCGCTTTGCTAACAGACTTAGAAGGGTGGCCTCCTATTTCCTCTGCCCGATCCAGGGTTCCTCTTGGGAGAGATTTTTTATCAGAAAGGTCTTTTCTGATGGATTGAAGTTTGCTAGTTATTTGCTCATCACTCAGGTTTTGCTTTTTTTGCGCTTCACTTTTCATGCACGAGTCGATCGCTGCTCCTAGTTGACATTCGAACGCGAGATCGATGCTTGATTTGACATCGGAATACGTAAGTTTTGGTACACTGCGCGTGGGTGGTCTTTCTCCGCGAGTTCGCCTCTTCGGCAACGGAATTTCGGTCAATTCCGGTGGAATGGAGGATGATATAGCCCTGCGTCTTTTCGGCATGGCACTTGCGGATAAGAAATAAAAAAAAAAAGCCAGGGCCGTGTTCCTTTCTTCTTTTTTTTTTTTTTAAAAAAAAAAGGAAGTCGCGTTTCATCCTTCCAATTGGCTGTTCTGCATGAGAAAGTTCGAGATACGTTACACAAAAGTGGGACAAAGGGCAAGAATTCACTGTTCGTTGAATTTTTTTATGCTACTCTATAATAAATTGTGCATCTATGGATAATGTCTTTACTCAAAGGTGTATACATTTTCTGTGTCGGCTCTACATGGACTTTGCATTGGAGATAGCACTTTTTGCGTCGAGCTAAAGTGGGCCTGGATTACATGGGTTTACACAATGGGTCGTTTCATTGTGTTTCCAGTTAAGGAAAATGTTCCACCCAAAAAAAGATATTCCTCTTGCCACTCTTCACTGATAGCAGCACATGACTGACATTTAGGGCCTGTTCATCCAGTTCCTCGACACTGGACAAACTGGCGTCGGAATTTACACTCGCGAGTCAAAAATGTTGTCAGACAAAAAAAGGGAATCTCGTCGGGAACTCCCCTCGGGCACTCTCACTCCAAAACTTTTGTCAAACTGTAATAATGAGATACAAGCCAAAAGTGTCCGAGGGTAGTAGTGAGCCAGTGCTTAACGGCGGTTCCGCGGGGATCAGTCCATCGGTCTCCAACAAGTGGGCCAACTAGGGCATTGAAGTCTCCACAGAAGGTGGTGTTGGTCGTGCCAAGAATGTGTAGGGCAAGGATTGTAGGATAGCGATGGCCTAGTCTGTGGGGAGGGAGGGAGGTAAATATACGCAGTGGAAAAGGGTGGATGCTATGACACAAGAGAGATAGTACGGAGCGAATTGTGCGTTGTCGTCTGGGAGTAAGTGTACATGGTATTTGCAGGCTGGGTTAACAAAAAGAAAGATACCCATGTTACCTAGATAGTGAAGGGCTCCACCACGTGGAGTACCGTATACATACCGCCAACAAATACGAGAAACACAGTAAATATCAACATAATTTGCGAAATAAGCAACACTCTCTGTCTCTCTGTATTTCTCCAGTAAACGACAAAACATTTGGAACAAATGTCATTATAGCACAGAAGAATTGTAGAGCCTGTCAAAGGAAAGCGCGCTTTTTTTTTGTTATTGCTCATCACTCCTTGCGGAGATTCCTAGCCATTCGCTGGCGCAAAATAACCCTATTCGCTGGCGCAAAATTATCTTTCATCCAACGTAAAGTGACTTGCAAAAACCTGTAAAATCATCTGGCTTTCCTACTTCTCAAGTTTGAAACAGATCCATCCATGACGTTAAAATGACGCTCAATGTCTATGGATGCACTGAAACATTTGAATAGCGCCATTGCCTCATGAACGTTTGAGGGAGTATCCAATATTGATCCATTCCGCAAATAAAGTGAAAAGTGTGTCATGAATGCCAGCAGCCGCTTTGGAAACCGAGAAAACATTGCTAGGTTGGCACGAACTAAAAAAAAAATGCTATATGCTGAAACTTTTGCAGCAATTATTTAGAAGGAACTAGATTTGACAAGTTTTCTTAGATCAGCCAAAATCACTGTAGCAAGGGTACAAATGGTTGAAATAGAATTCTTATTGCCGTTTGTCATAGCTACTCAGTTATGCCTTTTTGTTCGCGGTCTGTCTATTTGTTGACGATGCGCATCGAATAATATTCACTGTAAATTTATTGTCTTTGTTCCATGAAAACCATGTTCACGATTGCAATTAGTGTGTTTTGATGAATTTGCTACTAATACATTAGATCCAAGTACTTGAATAGTATTTTGCTTTGTCTCGTTGTCTCAAGGAATTCGCCTGTGCAGAATTCCATTTCATTATGTCAAACACAGATGTTATGATGTTTAGTAAAGAACGTATAAATGGTATGAAAGATCTCCAATTGACCATTGTAACTCTAATAGTCTCTTTGTGCAAGATGTCTATGCTAGTCTGTTTCAAGTGACAAGAGACTTTGGTGATGTTTATGCGAGGAATATTTAGCCTTCCGGCATGCTCCGGGGTTTACTCGGAGTGGAGAGTTTAACGGTAGGCCAATCGCATTTCTCCGTGGCTGTTTCCATGATGGATTGGGAAAACTGCGATTCTCCGGACATCATCCAACCCCCTTCTTCCATCATGGTACGTAGGCCTCATCCATCCATCTATCCACGAACAGAATACGATGCATAGAAACAAAAATCCGCTCTCGCCATCGCTAATCACGTATCCGTCCCGTACTTTGTTCTTTTAGGCTGATCAAGTACAGACCCAGCGTAAGCGTACTTTCCGCAAATTCACCTACCGTGGTGTTGATCTCGATCAATTGTTGGACTTGTCGTCCGAGCAGGTAAATAGAACTAGATAATATCCAAGTTATTTGAGGGTGTGAAATAAACTGATCATTTTGGAAATAAATGAAATAGTTCATGGAGCTTGTCCACTGCCGTGCTCGCAGAAGATTCCAGCGCGGTTTGAAGCGCAAGCCCATGGGTCTTATCAAGAAGTTGCGCAAGGCCAAGAAGGAGGCTGCTGCTGATGAGAAGCCCACCACTGTCAAGACCCATCTCCGTAACATGATCATTGTCCCCGAGATGATTGGTTCCGTTGTTGGTATCCACAACGGTAAGGTCTTCAACCAGGTCGAAATCAAGCCCGAAATGGTCGGCCACTACCTTGCCGAATTCTCGTAAGTTCTTTTTTAAGAAACTAACTAGTAAAGGAATCGCTGACTAAATTGCTTCAATTGATAAGGATCACCTACAAGCCCGTTAGACACGGTCGTCCCGGTATTGGTGCCACCCACTCCTCCAGATTCGTGCCTCTCAAATAAGACACCATCAGTCTCCTTTTTTTTTATTGTTCTACAACGATGAAAAAGATAGTGGTATAATCATGTTCTTTCGTACATAAAAAAAACACTGGGTTGCATGGCACAAAGTGATAAGTTGTGGAAAGTGAATCGATCCGGCATCTTTGTTCTCGCAACGAACTCCATGCCATAACGAGCATAACTGAGCTCGTAGCTCATACGAATGAACCAAAATGCACACAACAAAATGGATAGGAAATACAGCTTTTCATTACTTAGTGTCTCATGGGATTGGTCTCTGTGTTATTTACCATGCACTTCTGGTTAAAATTAAGACACTAGTTGCGCAGTTCTTCCAAATCCAGTGCGTTATAGCGCCCTCTTTCTTGGCCTGTATATGACTATGGAACGTTAGATCAATTTATGCAGTGGATAGGGGTACCGGACTTGAGCAGCGAAATAACAAGCATATGAGGGACATGCTTTTCACACGAGTTTTCTTTATCTCTAACTTTGTCTTGGTGTTAATAAGGAGTAGGACTGCCTTCGTTGGTGGTGTTTTCCCATTGATCCGAAAATAGAGGGCAAATGGTAGATTAGGCGGATAACCGAATAAAAATGGGTAAATTTATGGCTCTAGTATGTATATACAAACAAGTTGGATTGAGATAAATGCTGCAAACACTAAAATAATTGTTGTTATGGTGCAAAACCCTGCAGCTATGCGTTATTTTGCTGCATGACAACCACAGGAAACGTTATACAGCTCAAGCGAGGACATCTCCCACCATGGATATAAGTGCATTTGAGATATACGCAAATCAATTCGATTTTTCGTTTTTGATACTTGGATACATCTTGCTTCCGAGAGGAAACCGATTTCGGTTAAGTTCTACTTTTAATTGACATCTTCATGAGAACAATAATGCGGGAAATTTAGCCAGTGGCCCGCACATTGTTGAAAAGTGCGGCCCGGACACGTTGCATTTAGTGACGGTGGAAAGGTACAAGCTCCGCCCAGCTTTTCGGTCTGCGCGAGGTTATAGGAAGGGAGATAGCCGGGGAAGGTCTTGCTCTCTCTCTATTCATCATGGTGAGTTAGCGCACATCCATACGACAAAGGAAACATGGAAGGATGAGAATGGATGGAAGCAATAGATTCAACGGATCAGACACGAAGCAACCAAAAAGAGACCTTTTACAGCCTATGTGGAGGGATGAGGGTGTACACTGGATTCGTACGCAGAATACATGAAGAATGTCAGCAGCAATTCTATTGTTCATGTAGTTACATTACATGGACTGCACCATGATCTCGATGAGACAGCCTGCACGCATGTCCACGATCCTTCCATGCGTTCCTTTTGTCGTCTACCTATAGAAGATCCCCATTGTGCTAAGCCATTTGATGTAGGCTAAGAAGGACGTTGCTGCTAAGCCTAGCTCTTCCTCTGGAGGAAAGAAGGCCAAGAAGGCAAGTAGTGACTGTGGTTGTCATAAAGTGCGGGAGAAACTGACAGAATTGGTCGGCACGTTTATAGAAGTGGTCTGCCAAGAAGGTCAAGGACAAGGCCAACAACATGGTTGTCCTCGACAAGCCCACTTACGAGCGTTTGTTCAAGGAAGTCCCCACCTACAAGCTCATTTCTCAATCCGTGTTGGTTGACCGTCTTCGTTTGAACGGTTCCCTTGCTCGTGTTGCCATCCGTGAGCTTGAGGCTCAGGGTTTGATCAAGCCCATCTCCCGCCACGCCAGCCAGGTTATCTACAGTAAGTTTGTTTTATTGCCAAAGCAACAAGAGATGTTTAACCGGCTGTTTGTTAAACAATAGCCCGTGCTACTGGTGACGAGAAGAAGGCTGCCGAGTCTGACGACGAGTAAGAAAAAAAATAAAAGAAAAGGGACAGTTTTTGGGCTTTCTTTTTCTTCGATAATAAAGAGGGGGACCCATCAAAAAGCGCGAGCTTTCTTTTCAGTCTTTATTCTGTTGCCATTTCCATGATCCACTCTTACCGCCTGTCTTTTCGACAAGGTGAATTCCATCGATTGTCATGTGTTTACTAGCAGCCTTGCACATATCATATACCGTCAATAATGCAACACTTGTCGCCGTCAGCGCTTCCATTTCCACACCCGTTTTGCCAGTTGTTTGTACAACTGACTCGCATTCAACGCTTTTGCTATTATCATTCATGGACAGTTTCACGTCGATAGACCCAAGAAGCAACGGGTGGCATAATGGAATCAGCTGACTCGTTGCTTTCGCTGCCTGTATGCCTGCTATTTGGGCCACGCTAAGTACGTTGCCTTTGGCTGTCTGCATTTCGTTCTTCTTCAGTAAATCATAGGCTTCGCCAGGAATGAGGATGCGACCGACAGCTCGAGCCTCGCGATGTGTGTCTTTCTTTTGAGTCACCGAGACCATCTTTGCTTCGCCTGTCTCAGGATCTGTATGGGTCAAATGTCGCGCACCATTGCTAGTGCTGTAAAGACGGAAGAATGATGGCGCGTGCCAGCATGTCTGAATCTCTAAACGTAAAAATGTCAACATCAGCTCACTGAGAATGGTTGACACACACGTCTTGTTCTAGAAACTACGCGTGGAATGATCATATTGACTACACTGTAGTTGTGATTACTTGTGTGGGCGTGGTGGAATACTCAGAAAGAAGAGAACATTTGTGCGCCCCCTGTATACGTCTCTCTGAGACCGGGCGGACATGTTAATTTAATAGAGCGCTCGAAGAACGGATGTGTGTTTATGTTAATGTCATTTACGTCAGAAAATCACTTCCTCTAGGCTTTGTACTGTAGATAGTTAAGGCTTTGTTCATTAATAGCAGTATAAATATTCAATTCAATCAGTGGTATCGGGCTGTCTATGTATCAGCCTCCGATGAGAATCATCGGTCGATTCTTTTGTGCGGCAAGCTCAAGCACGCCTGCGTGCTGTTTCTTCTTCCGCTTCACAGCTGCACCAATCACCTCGAGCAGATCTTCATCTGAATATCCTTGGCGCAGCAGGTCTCGAAGAGATACCTCCGCGTTGCCAAACAGGCAGACTTTAATGTTTCCGTCCGCCGTGATTCTCAAGCGGTTACATGTTCCGCAAAAGTGGTCAGTCATCGAAGTGATAAATCCGAGTTTGCCACGATAACCAGGGACTTGATATGCCTTGAGAGCTGTCAATGAGAATTGCACAATCAATTCGACGGACCCACCTTTGTCGTATCGTTAGGGTCGTCTTTCAGCTTAGTAAGACGACCATACATGGATTCGATACGATGAATAAGCTCTTTGTACGGTACAAGTTTGTCCTTGTTCCATCGATTTCCTTTCTCAAATGATAAGATAGACTGGTTTAACAATTCAGATGCTTACCATCAAATGGCATATATTCGATAAAGCGTACATTCACCGGATGGTCTTTGGTATAGGCAGCAAAATTGAGTATTTGGTTGTCGTTTGTTCCTCGCAAGACGACGCAGTTAATCTTAACATGGGGCACACCAACCTTGACGGCTTCGTCAATGGTTTCCAGCACTCGTTCAAATCCTGAAACATATGCTAAGCCTATTATCGGGGTTGCCGTCTATTATTACCCTTGCGACGTGTCATGATCTCAAACATATGTCGGTCCAACGTATCTAGACTGATATTAAGTGAATCGAGACCAGCATCCTTGATTTTTTGAAGTTTTCGTTTCAGTGCGATGCCATTTGATGTCATCCCAATGCTCTGAAGACCCCGCGACTTCAACTTTCCCAAGCCCTGGATTACTTCTATAATATCAGGCCGCACGGTCGGCTCACCCCCTGTCAAACGAATTTTCGTGACCCCTTGATCAACAAAGAGCTGTGCCAGATGTAGTATCTCCTCTGTTGTCAATAGTTTTTGTTGAGGTGTCAATTCCACCCCTTCTTCGGGCATACAGTAAGTGCCTAAATATAGAGTCACCCATATATATGCGTTGCATAGTCTGTGACTCACATCGCAGATTGCATCGCTCTGTTAGTGAAATACGTAGATAGTTATGTTGGCGTGAGAATGTATCTGTCAAGTACTTTGAAACGCCAGGGGTCTGTAGAAATATGATCCTTGTCAACGATCGGAAATGCTGTACATCGATTCTTACCTGATCCTTTGCTACGGTGGCATTCCGTCGGATCTAGCATGACCCTTTTGATTAACACAGTCGTTTTGACATGGAATGGCCACTTTTACCTGGGTAGCACACGCTGTAGAAATTGATGGAATAATACAACCTAACCTGGAAAGCATAGCGGATCGAAAGAAATCGAACAAAAGTCCTTTTTTCTTCTTTTGTACCAGAGAGAGAAGGCTGAGAGAATTTAACTACCGTTGTCCCACGGTTGGTTTCGCTGCAGAACATTTTTCCTGTCATTCGACACACAGCAGACAACGATACTTAGTCTTTGGTACGTTGGTTGATTTAAGCTATCCAAATGGTTCGCACGGTCCATATTCGGTCATAGCTGCTTCCCTACCTTGCTTGTGGTACATAACCGCCTTTTCCAAAACAAATAACTTTATTTTTGATTTAAGCAACACCATGAAAGTACCAGCAAATAAAGAACAAAAAGTTTACAGAAGAATTGGCCTAGTACATTTAATTCAGATAGCCAAGAAGTACTTGCCCCACGAGATCACCCAATTTTGCAACATCATAACCTCCCTCTTGAACAAACAATACCGGTCGGTGCTTGCAGCTTGTTGCCGTCTTAAACAAGCCGCCTATCTTCCGATACGTCTCCATATCCTTGATCTGCATACCTGCGATGGGATCTTCGTGCCAAGTGTCTAGCCCGAGGGAGCACAGAACGACATCTGCTCCAAATTCGACGACAGCAGTCCTGTGAAGCACCTCTGTAAGTGCATCTAAATACATTTCATCCGTAGTGGCCATGGATAAGGGGACATTGATATTGTAACCAACACCGGCGCCAACTCCAACTTCAGCCTTGCTGCCGGTGAAATACGGGTAGTCTGGTGAGCCGTGCAAGGAGATGTAAAACACAGTAGGGTCATCATAGAAGATGCTCTGTGTCCCGTTACCACTATAGACAAGCTTTTGTCAGTTCTCTTCATGCAATAGCAAATGCTACCCAACTGATGATAGTCGACATCAACAATTAGTATCTTTTTCTTTTGCTTTTGGGGTACCGGCTCGCCTTTTTCTTGAAGCAGGTTCATGTCCTGGAGTGAGTAGTTCTGCAAGAATCGAGCAGCCACAGCAACATTATTGAGAAAGCAGAATCCTATTCGTCTGTGTTTGCTCCAAGAGTAATTTTTTTCTGCCATTCACACGTACCTCCAGCAACATCTTGTGCAGCATGGTGCCCCGGCGGTCTGCACGCTGCGTACACGCCAGCGGATTGCTTGTTCGTTTCCCATTGAAGCAGCAGTTGATGTGCAGCTGTGAGCGCGACCTGAGCCGAGCGATACGATGACTTCCACGTGTCTATCCATAGTGGATAGCGTCAGCATATAAAGTTTATAAAGCTCTGTTCCTTACATTCAGTGAGCACTGCAGACATGTCAAATACATACTGGCCGAAAAGTGAACTCACAGAGGTTTTTGCAGTGATCTTCCATTGATCACCGAGGTTTCTGATCAAGGCGGGATGGGCAAAAACTTCGCCGGATACAGCTTCAGGTGGATGTCCTTCCTTTACCCACTCCTTATAAACAGTTTCCAGAAAATGTACAAAGTCTGGTTGATGCACGTCGAGAATTGGCCGAAGAGAGTAATCGCGAGGTTCACTGACAATAAATTCAGGATGCTTGTCAATAAATGTCTTGATAGACTTTAGTCGTGCGGGTGACTCTAGCATACAGTTATAGGTACGATAGACTAAGTGTTTGACGTTGTACCTGGATGGGGGGAAGGTTCGCCATGTCGGATTTGAGTTGGAGGATCATGTAATAGACATTCGTCGGAGTAGATAACTTCCATTGCATTAACAACCATGGGGAAAGAGATAAAAGCTGATTTCCGCCAGCAACGCGTCCATTTATACGATTGTAATTTGGCGTCACCTGACCGTGGACAGTCGTTGAACCAATAGGGCCGCAAAGCGACATGACGGACGAAGTACAGCGTCACTGTAGGACAATTCGGAAAAAAAAATAGGAAGTGAACATACACTGGGGAAATGTAGCCTATCAATCTACTTGGTATATAGCATGAAACAAAGTCGGATTACATCAACTGCTGGTCAAATTACTTAATTCCAAGGAACACACGAACGTTGAACCCCTCCATAATATTGTATCACAAACAGTTATCCTAAGAAGAGCAAATAACCAAACTGCCCGAGGGGTGGGCCCGACGAAATTTCTGCAGGAAATCTTCGTATCGGTCATAATGGAGATAGAGTGCATCAGTTCTCCGTGGCATGTCCATTCGATCGCATAATGCTGATAATGACACGTCAAATCTATTGCGTTGTATTTATCATGATGGGCCAGCTCAACATCTTAGAATTCCTCTAAAATAACTATAAAAGTATATTAAAAAAAATTGAGGATAGCAACTTCATTATTTTGCTTTTCGGGGTCATCTACATCGAACAGCAATATTTGGAGGAAGAAGATGCCCTGGCTGAAAAAGGGGCAAGTTTTTACAGCAGAAGCATCCTGTGGCTGCAGCAGAAAAGGTTCATCACTTGAACACACTACTCGATATATTAGATGATAAAGATGATTTATATATATCCCAACACTCTTGCTGCCACCCCAATACTACGCAAACCTCGTGATAATATCGGAAAGCAATATAATACAAACGTAAGAAATTAGCTTTTTCTTTTTCATCAAATCATGGATGTATAAAGATTTTCAACCTTTGAAATTAGAGGAAACGGAAAAAATTCTTAGCATATTACATTGAGCTACTGTACTCCCCGTTAACTTCATCCCCACTTATTTTCAATCACTTTGCTCTGATCAAGGCATTGAAACTAACGAGGGTCCACTGTAAGTAAATGACTGTGCAGCTGAGTATGGTTTTACATATCTTTGGGCTACTGATTAATTACCACGCTAGGTTGTTCCTGCTGTCCAATGCCTCTTTTTTAGTACTGTATATGACCACGGACAAAATTTCTTAAGACAAAAAAGATATTTTGCTCATAAGACATTGCTGTGTTTCATAACTTTCTTACCGTTGTATCTGGGAAACAAACCTCGCAACGGACCGTGAAAAAGTTTTCGTAATTCTTTACACATATGTAACCTCACGTTCAGAAGATAGAAAAATGTTGCTTATTAGAGTTCGCTTTACGATCAACTATAATAAAGGCGACTTTCTGCAGCGTATAAATATCTAAGAGAAGTAGTAGTTATCTTATACGGCCATCCACATGATGATTTACTCTGCCATCCTTTTATAGTAAATGCACATGACGTTGCGCTGACGGATCCCGAAAATGTGGAGCAGGTCGCTCTTGACAGCTCCCGAACGTCACCTCTTTCACATCGACGCGTAAGAATACATCATGGCTTTGCGTATACCCAAAAGCACGCTTCCTCAACTTTTCAAGGAGGGATACAAGGTTTTTACAGATTAAGATTTAATACAGAGATCAAGCATTTATTTTTTGAGCGTAGTTTCAGGAAGGTGTAGATGAAGCCGTTTTACGAAATATCGAGGCAGCACATGAACTGTCCGAAGTTGTGCGAACATCAATGGGTCCTAATGGTACAGATTTTGGCATGCGATGATCATGGACTGACAGGAACACCTCTTAAGGCCGTAACAAAATGATCATCAATCACCTCGAAAAATTATTCGTAACTAATGATGCCGCTACCATCATCAGAGAGCTAGATGTTGTTCATCCTGCAGCAAAACTGCTTGTGATGGCATCGCAACAGCAGGAATCTGAAGTGGGCGATAATACCAATTTCGTAATGATCTTCGCCGGAGAGCTATTGCAGAAAGCCGAACATCTGCTCCGCTTAGGTCTCCATCCATCCGAGGTAGTTCAGGGCTATGAATTAGCAAGAGATCGTGCATTATCTATCTTAGAAGGTAAAAATTGATTTGTGTACACGTAACACTCAATTGTGTCTTTTAGAGCTGGTCGTTGATAATGTTCAGTCCTTACTCACCCGTGAGGAGCTCTTTAAACTTGTCCGAGCGTCTATTGCTGCGAAACAGTACGGTTACGAGGATCTTTTGGGAGACCTCGTTTGCGAAGCTGCCTTGAATATCATGCCCAAAAACCCAAAAGATTTCAATGTTGATAATGTCCGCGTAGTCAAGGTCATGGGCTCGAGTATCTACGAATCAAAAGTGGTTCGTGGCATGGTATTTGGTCGTGAGCCCGAAGGTAGGTTGAGGTGCGTTGAGAGGGTTGTTGATTGAGTCTGCTACAGGTATTATCCAGAACACCGTTAAGGCAAAGGTGGCCATTTTCACTTGTCCTTTGGATATTGCGCAGACAGAAACAAAAGGAACAGTGCTAATCCATAACGCACAAGAAATGCTTAACTTTAGCAAAGACGAAGAAAAATACGTGGAGAAGGTAGAGTTTTATTGGTGAAAGCAAAGTGCTGATGTGGTCCTTTCAGATTTTCCAAGAGTTGGCAGATGCTGGTGTTAAGGTGGTCGTTACAGGTGCCGGTATTGGCGAACTTGCGCTGCACTATTTGAATCGTTTCAACATCATGGCTGTCAAGGTCCTCTCCAAATTTGATCTTCGACGTCTTTGCAGAGTTGTCGGTGCCACTGCCTTGGCCCGTTTGGGAGTACCGATGGCTGAAGAGATGGGATTCTGTGATGTGGTTGAAACGGTTGAGATCGGTAGCGACCGGGTGACAGTTTTCCGTCAAGAGGGTTCTGAGAAAGCACGTACGACGACCATTGTGATTCGTGGTGCAACACAGAATCATATGGATGATATCGAACGCGCAATTGACGACGGTGTGAATGTGATTAAGGCTGCTTCGCGTGATGGCCGCTTATTGGCGGGTGCGGGTGCAACAGAGATGGAGTTGAATAAGCGTCTGCAAACAGTTGCCTCAAAGACACCTGGTTTGAATCAGCATGCGATCAAAAAATTCGCAGAAGCGCTAGAGGTGATACCCAGAACGTTGTGTGAAAACGCTGGCATGGATGCTACTGCCGTGCTTTCTTGTTTGTACGCTGCCCACTACCAAGAAGGCGATGCTGGCATGAGCATTGGTGTGGATGTAGAGGTGAGAAGGACAAAGTTAACGTTACAATGGTATTGACAAACGATTAGAATGAGAATGATGGCACTCTAGATGCTGTAAAGGCTGGTATATTTGATATCCTTGCTGCTAAGTATTGGGCTGTGAAACTAGCTGCAGATACAGCTATTACGGTCCTGCGTGTAGATCAGGTATGCAGTGAGTATTTATTTCTTGCTTTCTTATACATGTGCTTCTAGATCATCATGTCTAAGCCTGCAGGTGGACCAAAGCCTCCAAAGAAGCAAGGGCACTGGGATGAGGATTAAGAATAAAGTTTATGATGGGATGATGTTGCAAAACATTTTATTTATGAAGGCACTTCAGCATGCGTTGTTATCCGTACTGAGTACTTTAGATGGGAAAATCCGGCCATCAAGGATTGGTTCACCTTGATGCAGCTCATTTTTAAGTGTGATCATGTTGTCGTCCATTCTATTTGTTTAAACGCTGCATCTTCATGTATGTTACTAGAACTTTATCGAATGGCTTATCTCGATAACAGCTGCTAGACATTTTGTTATCAGTGCGTTGTGTATTGCATTGCCCTGAAGTACTTCACTGTGGAAAAGGGTAGCATCATGCCATACATTCACTGTAAAGAGGTCATCATATTTTTATTTCTTTGGAAGAAGAAATACGCCTGTTATAAAGATGTTATCAATCTTTTGAAACAAGGTATCCGGTAGCTTGCCGCTTCTCAATGCAGAAAGGGAAAACCAAAACGTAAAACCTGGATACACCCAGTGCCTCTTCGGACCTAGAATTCGATCCCAAATCGAATTTGTGCAGGTGCTGAATCACCTGAAGTTGGTCGCGTTTGGGTCAACCCAAAACGGATCTTGTACATGACATTCCTTCATCTAGTGGCCTACGGGGCAACAGCGTTGGCGTTTTGTTTCTTTGTATTGAGTTTAGGTAAACAACTCTTACCTCGGCTTCTGACAGTTAACGATGGAGTTGAACAGCATGCGGTCTATATTACTTGGCAGAGCTGGTATGTACTAATATCTCGTGGATCGCTCCGTGAGTAATGGTAGTCTAGGTTGAAGAATACACTGTGTACACACGAAAAGTGATTAAAACGATGACAGCGGTGAGTGGAATTGGAGCAAACGGCATCTCATTACCGATCTAGGGCGTCATCGCGATCCATGTTTTGCTATGGCTTTTCGATAGTATGCCGTTCTTGCTGCTAGCGTTTTCTATATTATGTCATTGCGTTTACAGCTTGAACCTTAATACTTTTCCTTTTATTAACCTCACCAGTCTACCATTTATTAGCAGCTGCAGTAAGAAGCAAAGCGAGCACAATGACAAACACTGATTGTTTGTTTTATCTTAGTTCTTGTTTTCGCAGACCACTTTTTATGGTTCCGATACTTTACGTATCATTATCGACCGTTCATGGATATTGCCTCATTTTTCGGAGTCTGTGTTTGGCTTATCCCCTTCACGTACTTTATAAGCCTGAGCGCAAATGATAACGCACTCCCTCTCAGTGGTTAGGCATTCACGCACAGAGTAAGCGTAGACTAATATGACGATCTTTAGATCCTAATGTGGCCGATACGATCCCGACGCAGAACAGGAAAGGCCTCCTGAAAACAATGCTAGGCATTTTTGGTCGAAAATCACAGGATCCTCTGCCATCTACTTACGACCCTTCTGCAGGGATACCATCTACTTCGTTCGGTGTTACATCAGCTACACGCTCTCACTATTCTCCAAGGAATATACAGAGTCGAAAAGCAGCTTAAAATAGCTTGTCATTTATTAAACATTTTATATGTATATGATTTTTGGGATACAATCTGAGTGCCATTACTGTTGCTTTAGTTTAGCATATTCTCTTACTGCAGTGTTATATTTATGTCGTTGCGTTAGGTACATAACGATTGCAAGTCCAGCATACAGGATTTGGACAGTGATTAGAACAGGAGGGAGGTTTTGCTTGTATCTGCCCAGTCCTAACATAATACTGACAATCAAGCTGCGCAGAACCTCATTTTCGAGTGCTTGTGGTCGGTGGTCAAAGATTCGCCCTAATGATATGGCTTGCCACCATAGGAGAGCATGTATAGCTAGCATGATTGGCAACGTGGCCATGGGTATCCGCGAAGATAGCATTAGTTTTGCTGTCACACTGGTCACGATAAGCTGGATGATGATATAAACACTGATGCCAGTCGTTAATGGAGGAGAGTGCTTTTCGACAACCTTGCCGGGTTCAATTTTTGGAATCTCCTCGATTAAGCCGGTGCGTGGAGTGCCTTCGTGCCATCCTGGACCGTAAAACAGCACTTTTAGCTTGTTGCTGATGCCCTTGGTTGCCATAAATGTATCGAAAATGTACATGTAATGTCCGAACTGGATTTTGACAGGATCGAAGGTATTGATAGGATGTGTAAGGCCATAGACAACAGGTTCTTCCTTTCGCTCAAGGGCAAATGTACCAAAAATTATATCCCAGATGATAAGCGTTGCTCCGTAGTTCTTGTCAATACAATAGGGATTGCGGCCATGATGGACTCGATGGGCTGCAGGAGAATTGATAATATATTCCAAGAAACCGAGAGAACCGACCATCTCCGTATGTATCCTGAACGCACAGGATGAGTGCTGATGTGTAAATCATTATATTCTTCCATACCAGTACTGATATATCAGACAAAGCTGCCTGTGCACAAAATAAGTCGAAGGAGGCAGAAAGAACGCGGCAGGTGTCTCAAATAGAAACTGGATGTGGTACTGGACCAAGCTTCGTCGGAGAGCCACCGACTGGTTATAGTATTCAGATGAATGATGGACCTGTGCGTACCGTGAGTTTGTTTGAGAATAAGCCAGCTTTTGGTACCTACCACATGAGCTGCCCAGAAGACATTAACTTCGTGCAAACCGCGGTGAAACCAGTAATATACAAAGTCGGCGACCAGGAAGCCCAAGAACCACACCCATACGTTGTGAGGATCTAATGTGACAACGCGGTGGTTATTGTAAATATACAAGTATGTGTGGACTGCAAGGTCATAGAGCACAAATGACGATGTAACTTGAAGTGAAGCAGACTATACAATAGACTAAGTCGCAAGATTAAACTTTCAAATTTTTGCAACTTACCGCTACATTGCAGAATATATCACTAACAGATAGATTATTGGAAGCTCCTTCACGCATTGCTTTCGATCTTTTTCGTGCATCTTTTACGGATAAAATGATTGCTTCAACCAGTACAAAAAATATAAAGAATGGTATTGAGGCCTCGATATAATCTGGGACCTCTTCATATGTGGAAAAACTAGTATGACTAGGAGATACAATATAAAACAGGCGACCAAGGCCTGTTAATACAAAATTTACTGCCGACGGAGTGTGAGGAATAGAAATCATGTTCAATTGAATAACGCAAGTGGAAGAGTATTAAGCATTTATAAAGACAGTTTGTGCTCCTGCCTATTTTGCAAATTATGTTATACTGGTGCAACTGTGCCTACATCTGGTAAGGTTCGCGATTAGCCCGTTTCCCTTTTGCGTAGTCGGAGTACGATCGCACAAATAAGGTTGATGTAGATAGGAGTATGGCTTGCATCAGCGCCATCGGTTTTGCGATTTCACGTTTCTAATAGTTGTACATGACAACGTAATACGTCAATGGCGCGTTGAATTAAAACTCCGAGGAAGGTGAAAATGCACCTTGCAGCCAAACATTCGTGCATGCAGTAACTTGATTCTGGGTTGGATAGGATTATCAATAACATGCATTTTATCCCGGTAAACACTTATTTCCTTTAAGACATATCACTATCTTGAGGAAGCTCGTTGTTTTCCTTATATGCGGTAACTCCGGCCCAACACGATGGCGGAAATCACACGCATGTTAGTACTGATCATCCGAAAACGTTTGCGCCATGTACTTCGCCTTACAACCCATTTCCTTCAGTAGGAGCACTTGATTAATGTATCAAACATGGTAACTCTATGAGAAAAAAAACTATAGTGTATCCGAAGATTTTAACTCTCTCCCTCCCTCTCCCTCCCTCTCCCTCTTGCTGGATGCATATTAAGCAAAACCTACGGCTATTTATAATATATAAGGTTCTGGATTGCTCAAGCTTTCAACAGCATTCCCTATACAATCTGACTCCACTATATGATTTGTACTTTTAGCTATGCAATTATATGCATTATACTTCTTTGGTTTTATCGAACTGGTCACGCCTTTGGACACTGACTGTGAACCTTGCGAGTAAGCGATAGAGGCTAATCAATTTTCCGGTTTTCGTTTTGATGGTATCAACGTAATAGCCACTCTCTCTTCCAATGTAGCCAATATATCTCGATCAAGACCGTTTTTGCGGTGGTAAAATTAGGGGTACAATGCGACTATGTGAAATATAGTTTCTTGTTCATAAACATAAGATTGAAAAACAACCTTAGTTTGAGTGACCCAAAAATCTTGCCTTTTTTCTTCTTCAGGCCGTCCTTAGCCGTTCTCTGCAAATCGACGCCTTCTCGATTTGTTCTTCACGAATCAAATTCTCCTCGTCTTTTCAAATCCCTATTGTGTATATACGAAAAGTCTAAGGACTTTTAGACTTGTCGCTTATAGATCAAGCGAATGTAGGTGTAGAGAGTGTATAACTTATCGCTGGCTGAGACTCTCTGTCTAAGGTGTCTTTTTTTAAGAAAAATGAACTACGTATCTTCATCGCCTTCTCTGTCAGAAAAAGCATTTATGCTCGTAGAATGTAGTAGTAGTTGCTAAGCTACGAAATGAGTGATGGTCCGTGAACCTAGGGGTGCGATATCGGCAGCAGCGTCCATTGCTATTTCATTACAGGAGCTCTTCAGCCGTTGAGGCAGTGCATCGTGGCGTCGACAGTAGATGTGATAGTTCTATTTGTTTTTCTTAACACCGCCTTAACTTAATTTGATGCTTCATTTCCCCGTTTCTTGAAAACCTTTTTGTTTTCACGCAGCATCATAGATGGTTGGAATTTATATTTGTAACACCAACTTTCAGTATGAACATTTGGTACAGCAAAAAAAAAAAAAGAAGCAGGAGTTGCCACCTTCACGTCCAAATTAAAATGTCTCAAGCCACATAAGGTTCTTACAGCAATGACAAAATCATCGGTAAATGTATTTTCTCAGCAACACGATCGCCAGGATTAAGTTATCAACAGATAGTTAAAATTCGGCGGTATGGTGTAGACAATCAGTTTATGTAAAACAGTCAAGCTTTAACTCTTTACTCCTGAGATCTGAGACGAGCACCAGCGTTGATAACCTTGACGTTCAGTTGGGCAGCACGCTCAAGAATACCGACACGCTTCTTCGAAGAGACGTTGTGGGCGATCTCAGCAGCGTAGGTACGGTTGTGCATCAACAAGAGGTCGAGCTCACGAACGTTGGAGACAGTGATCTTGCGGAAACCGTTGGGCAACAAGTGACGGGTCTTCTTGGCCGAACCATAACCGATCTTGGGCATGGGGGCGGTACCCTTGAAGCGTCTGCGCATGCGGTTATCAATACCCTTGGGCTTTCTCCAGGATTCCTATCATACAAAACAAGTTTAGCCCATGCCGATCAACATCTTCTGTAATATACATACACCGACACGCATGAAGCGGTCAGATTGGTGACGCTTGAAAGTAGCGCGACGCTTCTTCACAATGTTATGCTTCACGGCGGGAGTGACCATTGAGCTTTTGAAAATAAAAAAAAAAAGGTTAGATCTGACTGAAGGAAGACATGGGACCGGTATGCATCAGATAAAAAAAATATGTCATCGATCTTTCCCCGTTCGAGTGCTGTAATGAAGTACATTCGGTGCTGCTAAAAATCGGCCAACCCTTTTCACTATGCACCTAAATCGATTTCTCCTCTCTGCTATATTCTGTACATGTATCTGATGCATCCATTCCCTGTAGTTGATGAGCGATGTACTACTACCTTTTCAAATGGATGCTAGAAGAGGGGGATCCTTGGTTGGACCCACCGTTGGTGAGTTTTCACCGTTGCCCAGGATGTCCGGTCGGAGTTTAATCTATCGGACAGATATACGACATGAAAGGAGAAGTTCAGCTAAGCAACAAAATGATTACCATTGATTTTTTAACAAAAATACATACCATGAGATCTACTATAACTTTGCTGATATGTATAAATAATAAGTGAATCACTGTTTCTACGCGCCGAAGATAAAAGCTGTACGAGCATTATTGATATCTCCAGCATCTTGAGGATTACATAGACACAGTTACTCATTTATCTTTCCGTTCTAAATTATCTACGTGTCTGTAGCAATGGTATTACAACAATAAAGAATGTCATTAATTTTTTAGAGCAAGCAAACGTAAAGCCAACATAATCGTATCCTAGATAGGTGAGCTATCGCATGTTCAGGAATGATATTCCGCTTTTCTACCTGGAGACCAGGCGATTTTTTTTATTGCTTTTGACATATTGTATAATTTTATATCAACTCACCAGATATCAACTGCAATTGAGGTAATCCTGCGTAATCGCTAATGTAAAACGGTTTATTATGATATTCATCCTGTCTTTGTTCACACCATTTCTTCTAATAACATAGATGGTGACTCCTTACATCGATATTCTTGCTTTCCATCGGTCTGACACATAAGAGTGGTCCATTTTTTTTTCTTGATTTTCTTTACACTTCTTACAAACAAAAATAAAAAGCTTAGTGAACAATATTTGTCATGGTTCCAAATGGCAGCTTCGTTGTTCGCACGAGGGATAGTTATATTGCTTCGCTCAACCTAAAAGCCTTGGCTACGGAGGCTTATCTTTCAGGCTCCGACAAAAAATTGTCTCTGTTTTTCTTGAGCTCTCCTTTTCTTTTCTTGTTAGTGCCATGAGACCCATTTTGTTGCAAGGACATACGCGTTCGCTCACGCAAATCAAGTACAACAGAGAGGGCGATCTGCTTTTCTCAGTCTCAAAAGATAAGGTTGTGAATGTGTGGTACTCCCACAACGGCGAGCGTCTCGGCACCTACAATGGTCATGTTGGTGCCGTCTGGACCGTCGATGTGAACTGTAAGTTTTGAGATCCTGTTGCGTAATGGGAAGATGTCTAAATTATGGAATAGCCACATCAACGATGGTAGTCACTGGCTCTGCTGACAACACAGCGAGACTTTGGGAAACTCGAACAGGTCGTTGTCTCAAGACCTGGGAGTTCCCCACAGCAGTGAAACGTGTTGAATTCAGTGAAGACGATACAATGGTGCTGTGCGTGACGGAAGAACGTATGGGTCACTCCGGCACGGTCACTGTTCTTCCTGTTAACATCGATGTCAATGGCGCACAGTCTGATACACCTATTGTTACTATTATTAACGACGGTCCCAAGGCTGTCGTGGCTGGTTGGGGATACCTCAACAACTATATTATCAGTGGACACATGGACGGATCGATCTGCCAATGGGACTGGAAGGCAAACAAAAAGCTGAATTCGATCAAACCACACTCGGACGTCATCACTGACATTCAGTTCAGCCCTGACCGCACCTACTTTATCACATCCAGCAAGGACAAGATTGCGCAGATCTTTGAGTCGGATTCTCTTGAACCCAAGAAGAAATACGCTACTGATACGCCCCTTAACTCTGCATCGTTGACTCCTAAATTCCAAGAGTTTGTTATTCTTGGTGGTGGTCAGGATGCCATGAATGTCACGACAACATCTGCACGAGCCGGTAAATTCGAGAGTCGATTCTATCACAAGATTTTGGAAGAGGAAGTGGGCCGAGTCAGAGGTCATTTCGGTCCTATCAACACAATCGCTGTGCATCCTGATGGAAAGAGGTATGTGGAATTGCTTGCTGTGTTAGTGAAAGAGATTGTTTATATTTGTTTTTCTAGTTACTCGAGTGGTGGTGAAGACGGTTACGTTCGTGTGCATCATTTTGATCCTGACTACTTCAAATTCAAGATCGACGCATAAATCCCAAAACAACTCAAAACTAGTCATTAAAAAGTTCCCTCACATCAAATGGATTACGATATGATTGAACTGAAATGTCAGTTGTACATAATCTGTAGAGAATTCTGAGCCAGTTTTGAACCCTGGACGTAATACAAAAGCATAACCTTATGGCGAGGAACAACTTTTGATTTCGTATCTATTGAGGTAATGGAATTGTGCACACACACATTTGAATGCCCAGTACTGTTTCGTTGAAGAAATTGAGGAGATGATGAAATGCGCACCAAATGGATATGATTTCAATCTAATAGTAAGATATTGTAACTTGAAAAATGTAAGTTCCGGAGAATACAGCCACCGTTTACCTAGCAAGGATCAATTGTCCTACACCACTTTCTGGCCTACTCTTTGGATTAGCATAAATATATAAGTTCTCGACACTGTTTGGTAATTGCCGTTTACAAACGTAGTAACCTTTTACATGCCAAACATGTCTTTTCAGAAAACTAACTCTTTCTTGTCTTTGATTGGCCGACTCTGTTAAAAACTGACAAAACGTTCAATGCCTTTTTTTAATCTCCACTGTGGTCTTTATTTTTTTATTTTTTTTTTTCGCGATGACAACACCAGAGCGCTCCTTGGTATCGTGGCAGCAAGAGCTATCTGAGTTCTTTAAAGCCATTGGCTTAATAGAGACGAGTCGATGTTTGGATACAGAGATACTCGTGCTGTCACAACAGCGCTTTGAACAGCTACCACAGGAGCTAGAGAAACTCGTTGAAAAGCTATTACAGTCTCTGGAGACTCATGTAGAAGCAAAAGAAGCTTCGTTGAATCCACTATCCAAACCAGAACAACTTGAAGGAGCACTCTATACGAAACGGAAACGATCGAGCGAGAATGACGAAGACGAACAGGAAGAACTCGAACAAGAACGTGTTAAGCGATTTGACAGCGATCAAGTTCAGATCCGCGCAACGAACAACGAAGTGCAACAAAGAATTCAAACGTTCATTCAAGCGAAACAAAACGATGTAGACGCGAGCAATCGTACTGAATTTCTTAATCGACCTGATCCCACCGTAGCTGACGTGACATGTGCACGAACAGACGCACGCGAGATCAACCGTAATATCCAAATGAAGTTTGATATTGTCAACAATGAAGATGGGCCACTGGCTCGTTCTATGTTAGCAAACAGTTTGCAGCCGGAAGAAAAGCCATCAACGGTTTCTGCACAAAGTGGTGCCGAAAATCGCATACGCTCTATTGAAGATCATTTGAATGTTCAGTTCCAACCCGGTGAATTTTCATTGTATGAACGAATCAAGATTTTGGAGAATACCCTCATGGAAATTGAACGACAACACCCTATGTGGGCTGCCGTCTATTTTAATCAACCGAATCGCACATTCCCTCCACCACCACCCATCACATATATCTCAAGAAGACCTCCACCATCTCCTTTTGTCAGCTATCCAGAAACAACGTCATCATCACCTGCATCATCCATGTCTAAAAGGGATGATACGCCAACCTACACTGCTACGCAAATTATGCCCACGAACGATCGGATGCAGCTCAAAACAACCGGCCGAGCTAACTCCTCGCTAACCCGCGCAGTCATTGAACAACTAAACAAACAAAAACAATCACCCTCTCAACAAAGTGGGTCAGAACTGTCTATAACAAAACCTTAAACTACCGTATTTAAATATATAAACGATGAACTTCCAACTAAGAAAGATACTAATCTTCACTTGCGTTTTTCTTACGGTTTTCATTTGCCTTGACATTTTGACGCATGGATGCCGTATCACCTTCCGCTTCTGCGGTGAGAGTGATCATCGTCTTGTTCCTGTCAGCAGGGTCCCAGCCAATGTGCTACCAACAAATCCTGTTGCCGAAGTTTAAATGCTTCTGTTCACGAGCATACTTCGATCGATTTACCAAACGAGCATAAGTGATAATGCATGTCGTTTCCGTCTATCAAACTCAAAATTCCTCGGTAGCGTTGTCAAGGGAAAGCCTACCAAGTGTTTAAATGAGCAGGTCATGATTCAATGACAACGGTAGTTATAGCGCCAAGAACACATTGATATATGTACAAGAAGGGAAGTTAGCCATAGTTATAGGTGTGACTGAAGATCCTGCTGTCCAGCAATGGGCTAGAGCATCGTCATGTAGTACCCAGAAAATTACTTTATCATCCTGCACATGACATTACATTGATGTCTTTTACGTTCAGCATTAGATAACATACATTGAGCAAGATATGCTTAATAGACATAACCGTCAGTTGAATGCTGAAGCATAACTTGAACTATTTTTGCACTATTTTAAAGAGGTGAGGGCAGGGATAAAGAACTCTATTTTCCCTTTCATTTATTTTCATTATCACTTCAAAGTTGGGCACGTTCGAGTAAGAAACATGCCAGGGTTTATTACATGATAAAAAAGAAAAACACAGGTGAGCTATCAGTAGACTAAAATGCAGGGAACTACTCGTGCTATGCGTCGTATAGAGCTAGAAACACGTGCAGTCTCTCAGACACGTACCAGTAAGTACAAACCGTTGTTGACGAGTACTCATAGTGCGCTTTACCGTTCATTTGACGCTTAATCGTATGGTACTAAGGCTGTATCCAGCACGATTCAGTACACGTTATCGGTAACAATGCATGACGACAGCTGTCCACTTGCATTATAAGAAATAGCTAGAGTAGCATATGAAGCATTGAGGGGGCTATTTAGAAGAAGCTATCCCTGCTCTTTTCTTGCTGCTTTCGCATTATTACTATTCAAGTGTAAAGCATAGTAAGGTGATGGTTGTGTTACAATGCTAATAAGGAAAAGAAACTAGGGAAAGAAAGCCTTATGGTTTGCCGGATTCGTGCAGCAAATACTATTGCTAGTTCGGGAGAGCTGTCGGCTTACAGTATCAACTGACATTTATACCTTTCAAAGACATTCTTCAAAAACTCTATATTCTTCTTCCTTTTCTTCTGACCAGCTTAGCAACATAAAGAGAAAACTAAGAAGACCACCGCTATCCTATTGCCGCGTGTTCTTTCTCCTCTGTTTAAATCAATAAGAACAATACCGAAAAAAGATAACAATTCATGAGAACAGGTTGCTATCTCTGCATCCTTCTTTCGTTGCAGATAGTGGCTCTACAAAACTCACCAACGCCGCGATGGGCCTCCGGTAAGGGATGACTACCGTCGTAGTGATAACGTTACCCACTCGTATGTAGGTTGCGCTTTACTAACAGCCGCTTTACACTGCTATGGTGGGATGGAAGAGACTGGCAACGCATCTAATGCTGTGTACGCCCTCAACCTAACCTTTGCGTGGAATACGAGCAACCCAGCATGGCGGATGACGAGTCAACCGGAGTTACATGTTTTATATTTTGCCACGTCCCCATTAGATAGACACAGTCTCTTAGTCAATGGCGGCTATGATCCAAGTTTAACCGTGCAAGAACAACAGCAAACATGGATTTATCACACTCCAAGTCATCAGTGGACACTACCGCCTATAACCAACATTGAAATTCCGCGCAGGTAACAAGGCTCGGCTCTCTAAACATCTGTTTTTTCATCCTTATTTTTTTTTATCAGAGAAAAACATACGGCAATACTGACAACACAGGGAGAAGTTTGGATATGGGGTGGTAGAAGGTAGACTGCACATAAAAAGAAGACAAAATACGCTGAATGACCCGCTTTGTAGCCCAAGTGCAAATGGCAGCAACACGACTTCGTTTTATAATTCGTGGGATGTCATCAGTATTTATGTAAGTTCTTTCTTTCTTTCTTTACTAATATCAGTAATAATAATAATAAGAGAGACACTTAACAATCTATTTAAGAATTGGTCTTATTTTCCTGCAGCGGTCCAAGGCGATATCCCACCAGCTCGTGTAGATCATACTGCCACTTTGATATTTGATACACATATTTTGATTATTGGTGGTATGGCATACACACATGACATGATTCATCCCACGGACGAGCGTACGCTGAATCCCGTTTCAATGAGCGCCCTCTTGCTATTCGATACTGTGGATGTCGAATGGCGATCCATTACTGCAGGCGGTAATATTCCAGCTCCCAGGGGAGGCCATTCAGCAGTTTATAGTAAGCAGGTGTCAAATATGTGTACCTCCACAATACTGAGCAATTGACAGGGCCAGGCAAAGAAAGCATTATTGTTTTCGGAGGAGGGACACCTGGTAAGCCCTATGATCCATGACGCCATTTGACGAACCACCTTAGATGACAACAATACAACTTTGAACGATGTATTTATCCTCGAACTACGATCCATGCAGTGGATTGCACCTGTTGTTGGAGGCGTCCCCCCCGAACCAAGAAAATATCACCAAGGTAAATGACACAAAAGTGACAGTTTTTTTAATTTTATTTTGCTGAAAATCTATCTTTAAAAGCATGTCTAGTGTCTACAGACCAAATGCTAGTCCTGTTTGGTCGTGGCAGCGACGAAACAGCTTATAATGATGTCAACATTCTCAGCATATCAACTGGATCATGGATAACAGAGTATACGCCGGATTTAACGTGGCTGGCCGGTAATCGCAGCACCTCTTCTTCAGGGTATGGCATATATCGAAACTCTACGTTCGGAGAGCCCCATGGAAACTCCCGTGACCCCGACTCGTCAACCACTTTTGACAACTCCAGCGGTTTTCTGTCAGATGAGACAAATCCCTCAAGTTCCCCATCATCAAGGATAACCGCAGGTGTTATTGCAGGTGTCATTAGCGCAGGTGTCGTGGCGGTAAGTTTAAGGGGTAAAAAGCATGCAATTTAGTTGACAACCTTGTAGGTTGGTGGCGGAATCTTTCTTGTTCTTAGTGTGATCGTTTATGGTCGTCGCCAGCAACGGCGACAACAGCAAGATTCGGAATATGTCAAGGAAGATGATTCCAGCATGTCTTCTTATGTTCTTTCATCCGTATCACAATTTAAACCTGACCAGCGAAGTTCGTTTTCCACGCTGGATACATATGTGACACATAGCGACGATGGAAAAAACCACAAACCGGACGCACGAGACGAATGATCTGAGAATTCACCCTTTTGTTGTATTTTTACCCCATTTTATGTAACTTTGCTTTGCATTATAACCAAACAGGCTGGTACTTAGGATCGTATGGTACCTGTGCATGATCAAATGTTTCGATAAACTTTAAGTGTTTAGTAACAAAGAAAAAATCTTCCTTCTTTAAATATTCACCTCCTGGTCAGCCAGTACTTTACTACCAGCAAATTTCCGGTACTCGTCAAATATCGATGTCATGGACCACCGCTGAATCTTTCGCAGACATCCTACAAGACATCCTATGCGATGCTGTTTCCATCTGATGTCAAGGCTTTTTTCCCCTTTTTTTTTCGTTCTTATCTCTCATCTACCTTTCCTTTGAGACAATGGATCAAGACTAAAAGAAAGTAAATGCTACATGGCTAATTTTTCCATTTTCTAACCTGGATGACTTCGTTCATCCAAAAGTTTGACAAGTGCTTGTGTCATATCCTCGGGATTGACTTCGAGAAAAGGCTCTTTGTTGCCTTCCATACGGAAATGTAAAACCTCAATACCCTCATGCTCCACAAAGTGTTTCATTTCTGGTGGGTAATCTTCCATGGCAAAGTACCTAGCGCGGTACAACCTTATGATCATTGCCTCGTTGCGTTTCCGCTTACATGATCGTTTTGAGGCCAAGCTTACGGAGAAATGAAAAGTTTTGTTTGTTCGGGTGGCCAGAGCGATAGACTCCTGGAGCCACCATTGCAAAATTAAGCGGTGGGACTAGCGGAAAACCTGGTCTTTCGTAACAAATGGAACAAGCATCGCGGCTGTCAGAACGGACATGACGCTGTGAAGTCATGGCGGAAGTATCTTTGGCAGGATCGGCCGTCTGTATTGCGATGGTTGGCATGTGGCCCCAAAAAAGAAACGTGCCCGTTGCCAACGGGACTCGAAATCGTCTGTGATTTTTTAAAGCACATTTTTACAGCCTAATTTTTCTTTTAAAAAAATACATATTATACTTCTTGGAGACAATTGCATGTAGCCTGATTATTACTATAGAAATAGCGATGATCAGTTATCTTGAGAATTATTTTCTGACATACACTGATTTGGTATGAATTGATTTCTGGTCAAAAAATCTCAGCATTCATGCCTAAATGCTTTCGTGCTAAATTGACCATTCAATATCGAAATTGCTATAAAAAAGAAAACGAGATATAATTCGTGCGGCCTAACCGTTAGCAGTAGAAGAAGTATAATAAATTGCAGAAACTGCAGCTGATGTAGGGTCACGGTCATAAGTACCATCTGGTGTCACCTATGTGGCAAATGTACCGATATAACCATACCCCATTTGTTCCTAGATGCTCTCACTGTACATACCGATCTGAGAAGAAAACTCGATTATACGCTTAGTTGGAGTGAATGTTGGTCTATTCAACAAAGGAGAGGAAAAGTAATAAACCTGTTCAAAAATGTCGGCAATAAAGTGGGACGTGTGGCTCACAGTTTAGAAGGTACCACAAAAGCCATTTACCTATCGCCATGACGAAGATTTTTTTTGTTATCTATCCCAAAAGATACGCTGTATTGTAAATGGCTACAATGATCCATGATCATCAACGCAGCTGTTCGCCAAGGTATTTCATAAGACGCTTTCGGATGCGGAAACAGAACAACAAGTTGAGACCACCAGGCGACAAGAACAAACCGCCATAGTAGGGGGTGACAGCATGTCTTGGCTTTCAGACAAATACTTTAACCATTTGATGCGCCACGGAAGAACGCGATCAATACTACTCACTGGAACGTAGTCTCGAGCCGTGAAAACTTTCACAGCACAGCAGGATCCCAATGCCAGGGCAACATAATACATGATTTCAGCAATAGAAGTACGCTTAAGCTCTTCTCTACCAAAGCAGGCCATCACGTGTATTTTGTGCAAAGTATTTCGAAAGCCCCTTGCATAGCTCGTCATAGATTGAAGTACGTTTTGTAACTCATGGGGTAGTCTCCTGCATACTTACCACCAACTTTTGCTGTCTTATCATCATTTCCTTCTCCTTAAATACTGTCTTTTTTCGCATCATATCCTAAGGAATATTTAGTACCTTCCCCTTATTCTTCTGCCATCTACGATGAGGATAGCATTTTTGGTCCCTTTGGTAGTATGTACATGTATGTGTCCTATTAGTCTTGCCTTGGGAGTCCAGTCATGTCCGCCATTACCTCCAAGAGATCCTCCAACATCCGTTCATGATCTGCGTCCAGATGATATTGGTATTATGGCCGCAATAGGAGATAGGCATGTCCCCCCAACATTAAATGGGCTGCGCGAAATCTCATTACTTACCACCAACATAGTATTTCAGCAGGCCTAATGGCTAGAAACGTCAATACCACCTACGCGACAGTTTCAGATATAAGAGAATACCGTGGACTAAGCGGAATGATTGGGGTTGTATGTAGCAAAGGAAGATACACTTGTATATCAATCTAATGAGTTCGGGTTAGGATGAAGGAACATACAGCATAGCAAACTATATCAAACGCTATTCACCTAACTTAGCGGGTGGATCTGTAGGTCAAGACCAGCTCAAATTATGTCCGGGTAAATAGCAAGGACACAGACGACCCAGTTGATCTCTAACATTGTTTCTCTATGAAAAGCCACATTCTTTTGCATGCACTATGACCATGAGTAAATATAATCATCTTATTTCTTTTACAAAGTTGGAAAAACTTATTTACTTTTTTACTAGGCCAGAAGTGGACCACTTAAATGCAGCTTTGTCTAGCGCCACCAGCAAAAGTATAGGTGACCAAGTTGACTACATTATTAAGGAAATGGGAAAAATTAAGGGTGCAGCTGACAAATGGAAGCTCGTGAACGTATTTCTTGGTACGAACGACATAGCGGCCTCCTGTATTGAAGAATATAATGCCATGGCCTATCGAGAAAGAATGAAAGAAGGTCTTCAACGCCTGGTCACTGAAGTGGACAAGGTGTTAGTCAATATCGGTAAAAGCAATGATTTGCCACCCGTGTCTTATGACCTAACCCTCAACTTCTAGTGGGTTTTTTTCATTTTGAAAAGATCCAGTTAATTGGAAATCAGCATCCTGGCTATCGGAAGATTTTGAAAGGTGTTAACACCGATCCGCAGTTGTATGAATGCATTTGCTGCAAGTTAACATTGGAAGAGCTGGAGTCACAACTACTGGGGACGCACAACTTGGAAATCCTCGACATACTTCCATGGGATTCTTCTGAAACAATCGGCAGATCCTATGTAGGGTATCAGGTCGGTGTTTTCAATACTGTACTTGAAGGTCTGGTGGAAGAACTATCTCTGTTTTCAAATGATCGATCAGCGTTTGTCTATCAACCATTCAATCTTGATATCGCTGCGATACCCGTTACAGCACTAAGGTACACTGAGAAACACTGAAGCACAGAAACAGCTGACCTGTGTTCAAAAGTAACATTGATGTCTATCATCCCAATCAACTTGGTCAATCATTTATTGGAACGGTAAGAGAACGAGAAGAGGGAGGGGTTGCTTTACGTCTATCTTTTGTCTTTACTGATTTCAATCTATCATTAGAGTCTATGGAACAGCATGTTCTTGAAAAAAGCTAAAAAGCCTACGTCATATGTCTATCGTGATGACCTGCCAGCGTACTGTCCCACTGAGACAGACCGTTTTCAAACACGTTAATCATCTTTAAATGGAGTTGATGCGCCTAGGTACGTCTTGATGACGCTTGGCGGTGTCTGAATCAGTTTGCCACGGATGGTTTCCTTCCCCAATTCTTTGTGCGCTGCCCACCGATGGCATCCGCCAAATGCAAAATAATAGTCTTCCCCTTTGTATTGAACATGATGTACGTCCTGCATGATACATAATGATGATGAGTGTTTCCGTTTTTTTGTTTTTGTGTGACAACCCATTTTTATATGGGGGTGGCTGCTTACAATGGGTGTCAAATCTTTATCGTGATCAGGTTCTTGCAACATTTTTTTCATCTGTTCCACTTTTTGACGATCCAGAATGGACGGAATCGGCCGGTTAATGGCGCTTAAGGGGATATCATGCACCTTTATTTGAAAAGTTAAGATCTATCCCGCAAACAAATGCACGAACTCACCTCTTGGATGTTATTGCCATGGACAGAATAATTATCAACTTCCATATTTATCGTTCTGTTTAAAAGTATGTAAAGTGTTAAAAGAAAAAAAAAAGAGGGAAGAGTTCCTTATTTATAGCTCCATGGAGATTGACCCGGTGCCGTTTTCGATCTGTTCCGATCTTCACTGCTTACTCATCTATTTGGACCAATCAAAGACGAATTTTAAATTTCTATCTCCGGTGGGTAAATGGTGATAGTGGCAATAAAGAGTTTAAATTATTTGTTTGCACATCATCGACGATCTCTCGGGAGGTCAGATGGAAAGACAGGCTAGACCAGTTGTAAATGAAATGACAATAAGAAAAGAAGCGTCTCCTATGTTGTTTATCTTTCTCTTTTCTTCTTGTTTTGTTTCTTTTTGACGAAATGACCACAGAAGTAGCTGTCCAGAATCATCATAAACCATCAAAAAACATGTTACATAATGGTAAACGTTTTTGTGTAACTCTTTTTGATATCTAAATGATGTAATAATAGTGAAACCTTTGACGGATGGAACTGACCAAGTTGTGTCTGACCTTGATGTGTCGTCGACCGTGACAGAGCCCATTGAGCACATACGTTGTGACGAAGGCATTGTAAAGCTCTGAAACAACAAAATGCTTACCGTGTGTTTTAGTAGCTTATGTGAAGGACAAATTGATATCTTTAATCCATTGGGAGATTCCCGCTCGTAGTGCAACTGTCATGGCATTACTGTTGAGTACTCTGATTTTAACTCAGTACTACTCCTTGCTCTACCTTGGTGCATCTGTATTTACTCTTGCTACTTGTTTCAATTGGATGTATGTCAATTTACACCAGCAATGCCAGAAAGTGTGGAGTGGGAAATCGGCGGAAGAATTGACGCATCCTCACAGGTAATTTTTAAAAAGGCAATGTACCCAATCTAAAACAACAACAAAAAAGTGCTCGGCTCCAAAACACGACGTATATTTCTCGTGACCGCGTTGAGCGCATGGCGCGGCTGATGATAGACTTGATTGAGATGGCAGCAAATCAAATAATCAAATTGATACTCATTGAAAACAATTTGCGATCGGGTTATGCGGTAGCGATTTCCTACTGCATTTGGACTCTGGCAAAATATGTGGCTGTCAAGTACCTCATCGGGCTAACCATTATCTCCACGTTTACTCTTCCACGCATGTACTTGTTACACAGACAAACCATTGACTACCATATCTCTCACGAAAGCCAGCGAATGCAGCAACTGCTATCCTTTACGCTCCAGAAAATTCACAAAGGGATATCTTATATTAGTAATCTTTTTCATGTATTGACATGACTACCATGAAAATACGGAAACACAGTTTGTTTTGGTTTTTTTTTTATAAAAAGTTCGGATATTGGTCTGTTAACCGAAACAGAGGAGAGCAAAAGGATCCTAAAGATAGCTTCAAGCCAACGATAGTATGACCCCATGACTGAGAAATACACTATCCTTTTCTGACAGATACAATTGTTATGGAAACATCTTTGCATTGTTAAGTATTTACGTTTTTCCATTATCCCGACATTTTCTCAGGAATATTCGGGCTTCCTTTCTTGGATAATTCTAGAAAACAAGAATGATGGTACTTAACAAGAACCATATTTAGGTCAAGTATCGGGTATGTTGTCGTGTCAATTTAGTTGTTTCTTTTTTGGAGCTTGCCTATTTTTCGTCAGAATTTGTAAACCAACGGAATTTTATGAGCATTCAGTTTTTTTTTGTTCCTTGATTGATAAACTCAAATCGTGGAAGGGTTGTAATTCAAATTCATACCTTCCCTAACATGGGTATAAAAGAGTTTACGACTAAAATCAATCGCGCGCGCGCGTATATACCGATCACAAACGATCTTCATTCTAAAATGCATTCTTTTTTTATCTATTTGATCTTTTTGGCGTCGTTTACCGCACTAGGTAAAAATAACCTCTGTATTACAGACGTGCATATATCTCACCTTCTGTTTTCTTTTTATCAAAAGCACATGCCAAGGAGGTTGATGAAATTAAGACTGTTTGGGCGACCCAAACGAAAATCGTTATAGCAGACGCTACACCAGCCTTCAACAACGGAGGGGATGAGGATGAAGCTATCCTTTCCTTTACGCCATCGCTGAGTAGTATTTCAAAACCGCTGGCTACCGCGATTGACCAGGAGGACGATGAATACCAAACTCCTAACTATGATCGACCCAATGATGATGATAGAGGTGATCATGATGAGAATGAAAACGAGGAAGACGAGGAAGAAGAGGATGAGGATGAGGATGAACATGAAAGAAGACCGCCTCGTCGTTTACAAGATACTGAAAATGAAGATGTGCTACCACTTCCTAATCCAGGTGAGGAGGAAGATGAAGATGAAGGAATGCCTGGTACAGACATCGGTGATCCATCGAACAACGATGCTGAACAACCGGATGATACGCCAACGTCTGCCATTATCAGAAAACCATCTGAAAATGAAGATGAACAAGACGAAAATGAAAAGAGCGAAGATGAAAATGTTGATGCCGCAGGCGTGCAAGCAACCGATGCCAGTGGAAATTTGGTTACAACAACGGTATCCATGTCTCGAGTGACGCCAATCCGTAATCCATCTGCGACAACCATGGCGGCCTCCTCTTCCTTGGCTAAATCCGATGCTAGTATGCATCCTATGTCAACATCCGCTTCAGGCCATGCTGCTTCCCTACACGTAAATACAGCTGCAGCGATGGCGACATTCAGATGGATAACAGTCTTTACCCTGACAGCGATTGTTCTGGCCGCCTTTGTCTTTTAGATTTCCTCTATTTTTTTTTGTGTCTATTCATCATTGCACTATAAAAAAAAAAAGAACGTTCCCATGATTACTTTAAAAGTTCGAAAATCGTCATGCTAAGAGCTGTGGTCGGAATTCCCCATATAATCCGTGCAGCCAGACCTCTACTGAATGCGTGTAAACCACCTTCGGTAGTCCACATCTGACGCGCAATCGCTACAGGTCCTTTTCGAAATGCAGGCTTTGTTGCCGAAACCTGCCATCTTGTCTTAATTATATCTAATGGTGTTGAAAGAACGATGGCAACAATCCCTGCACCACTGGCACTTGCAGCATACGTGATCGTTGTTGGAACCGCACTGAGTTGCTTGAGCTGTTCATACACCGCAAAATAGGCCATAGTATGAGGCACAAACACAGCCAAACCCATGCCATAACCCCTAAAAAATCCACGCAGGCCTTCTTCGCGCCAGATCGCCCGCACTGGCCACTGTCCTAATTTTGTCGTCCCATCGTTCCCCTGGCCTGACACTTGCAGCCGATTCTTCATCACCTCCATGGGTGTGAATAACGTCCCTGCAGCAACTTCGGCCATGCAGCCTGATATGAGGTGATTGAGCATGGCATCCCGTCGAAGCATGTGGTTGTCATTTAACCAGGTCTTTGTGATTTCATAACAAGAAAGGTAGACGGATAAAGCGGGAACACTGAATACAAGCGTTACAGGAAGGCCATGGTATAGTGAGAAAATGCTTGCTGCAGGAGTTGTGGAGGAGGAAAATATGACTTGTCGTAGGCTACTGCCAAAGTGTAAAGAGGTCCTTGAAACCTGTAACCTTGTTTTGATCGTATCAACTATTACTCAATGAATGATCACAAAAACCAGAGGACTGTCAAATGTATCCTACTTGGATGAGTACACACTCGAGCGATGAGTGCTGCTACGCTTGAGGCCAATACATAATGGCCATCGACACCCATGGCTCAATCGGGTTGGAATGGTGGTGCTTGACGTGACTTGCACCAATTTCCGAAGCGTAGATTTTTTTTTTCCTTTCTAACCTTGCTGTCTTGCTTTGATTCCCTCATGCCTAAAATCCGAACGCAACGAACGAAACGACCACCTCCAGGGTTTGAGGAAATTGAGCCGACCCTGGAAGAATTTGCGCAGAAGATGAAAGAAGGTAACGTTGACATGTCTGACGACGCAGCTCACACCATCCGAAAGTGGAAAATGAGCCACATGAGGGAAAACGCATTGTGGAGGCATCATGGCCTATCTTCCGCATCCACCATCAGCGCACACGTTACATTTACGACCTTTTCTACAAACGCAAGGCGATCTCAAGGGAACTTTACGATTATTTGTTAAAGTACAAGTACGCAGATGCCAACCTTATTGCGAAATGGAAAAAGGTATAACAAGGGAAAGCTGCCAAGACAATGGTGACCTAACCTTACGTATTTTTTTTTAATTGTTTTAGCCTGGATTTGAACGGCTGTGTTGTCTTCGATGTATTCAACCACGCGACACTAACTTCGGCACAACTTGCATTTGCCGTGTTCCCAAAGAAAAACTGGAGGAGGGAAAAGTTGTCGAATGTGTACACTGTGGATGCAGAGGCTGTGCTAGCGGTGATTAGGGGAAGCGAAAAAAGAACGGCGAAAAGGTTTTAATACATCTCATACAATAAAGCTGAAAATATAAAAAAGGGAAAGTTTAGGATGGATACACTGCACAAAAGGATAGCCAAAACGTAACAAGGTCCTCGGGTTCATCGTCATGCAACACCCGTTCGTCAACTTGCATCTCAAACTCGGTGAACCCTTCCGACTCTAACACATGGCGAAAATCGCGGAGGCCGATAAACTGTTTGTATCCTCGCGACCCTCGCTTCACTGTAACGCTGTGATCGCTAACCACATGAGCACCAACCAACAAACCTCCAGGTCTAAGTAGCCACTTGACTTGTTGCAGGAACTCTCGTATTCGGTCAGGCGAATGAAATAGATGGATTAAGCTGCCGGCATAAACTACGGCGGTCTGGTGATGATAATTACTCATGGTATCAACAAATGTCGAATCAAACACATTGCTAACGATGAATTGGATGGAAAGACTATCTTGATTGTCTCGACAGAGGTTGAAGCCGCAGTCGATGTAATGCCTCGAAATATCTATTCCGACCAAATAATTGGCAGGATAACCATCCAGCATGAGTTGGCGAAGATCAATCCCTGTTCAAAAGGGTTTCATCGTGAGTTGCACAAAAAACAATAAAAATATGGGAAAAGGGTTTCTTACCTGCGCAACAGCCGATGTCGAACAACCAGGGAGATTGACCATACTTTCCAATACGTAATATCTTTTCATAAAAGAACCGTCGGCACATTCTAGAATATGCAAACTTGAACTGGTCTATGCAACGGTAGATTGGTCCTTCCTAACCGAAACCAGATATTTTTTTTATCAGTTCCGGCCAATTCCGCTCTATTTATCTCGTCATTTTTTTTTTTTTTTTTTTTTTTTTTTACTTGGCAAAGCTGATCACGAACGGCTTTTAAATGGGAACGCAGTTCATCTTGATCCTTAATTCCTACATAGTCGGCATAGAAACGGCTTGCCACCGAGTCGATCGTTGGATCCTGTGGTGATGGTAGGCCAGACATGTTAAGCTCGGGAACGGAAGATGCATACTACAAATCACGGGCGCTAAACTGCGATCGGGTCCTTTTGTTTTTGTCCAATAAAAACCCCCCTCGTCCCCCCGAAAAGGTTTTGAGATTCTTACACAATAGTACGCTATGTGACTGTCCCGAAACTTCCCTTTGGATTTTCCTTTCGAGCTATGCTCTCATGTTTGGTACATGTTTCTTTTATCGAAGATCGATATTCTAGAAAGGATAATGTTGTACAAAAAAGAAATCGGGTCGATCACATAATTTACGAGCTCAGAAACAACGATGACTCCGTGTAGATCAAAGCGTAAGCCAATAAAACTTTGGATGGCGCATGGGAATGTTGGGAATATTCGACACAATGAACTCCTACCTCGACCATTATCAAACATCCCCTGATCAACCTTTTTGTGTGTGTGAGAGTGCGTGATTGTGTGAGTATGATTATGTGAGTGAAATCTAAAGCGTGTTGGTATATATATATGTTTGTTTGCCCTTGCATACATTCAACAATAAAAAGACGGGTTTTTTTCTCTTTCTTCATCCTCAACTCCTTCCCTTTTTCTTTTCGGTTGTGAAGTAATAATAATAATACACACAATACTATGTCACTCGCTATTCTTAACGTATGCCAAGACGAATTGAACGTGTCGATGCCCTCTACTATCTTGTCCAACCATCCTCGTCGACAAATTATTAAGAAAAAAGTTGTTGCTGTTGGTCGAATGTCGAGAACATTAACTGTTCTACGAGAAAATGCTGAGCTGGTCAAGCAATTCAAGCAACTATCTGGCAAAAACATATTGCCACCTGGAACTCTTGCTTTGGGTGATAAGGGTCTTCGAGATGGTAAGTTACAAACCACAGGAAAAAAAAGAAGGTGAAATAGATAAAGGAAAGAGAGGAAAGAGAAAGAGGAAGGAAGAAGAATGCGTATCTAATTCTCTATGCAGCCATTGCAGCTTTGGGAGAACAACCATCGATAAAACAACCAACTACGATGAAAGAACAAAAAATGCAAAGCCGAATGGACCACCTTTCGCCAACCCCAAACATCAAAGTGTCTAGAGAACAGATCTGATTTGTGTACCATAAACAAACAGCGTTGCTGGGCCAGTTTATCAATAAAAAAAAAAAAGGAAAAAAAAAACTTTAAAGATAAAATCTCGTAATTAAACCAGATTTGGAAAGAGAATTCAAAGACAACATTACCAGAATTTAAAACCATAACTACCGCGCCATATGACGCTCGGACCCTCTAATGCATATAGGGGAGGGGAGGGGAGGGGGCCTAAATATGAAAATGATTTTATTGATGCATTTGTAATCATATCTTATGGGCCTAGAAATGTAAGATGGATAAGAAAAAAGGGCGATTATGGATGGTCAGACTTCTTCTGTCGTTCCTCTGCTTCTTTTGCTCGAAGAAATTCTTGTGCCGCTTGTGCTTGTGCTTGTGCATGTTGTGCTTGTTGAATTTGTTGTTGCAACTGAAGTGCGTGTTGGAATTGTGCAGCTTGGAATCGTTGTTGTAATTGTTGTTGATGTTGTACAGCAAAGAGTGCAGCTGAAAGGTTGCTGTTTGATGCAACAACAGCACTGGCCAACTGCTGAGGAGATGGTGTGTTTTGATTAATGGCTGGACTACCTAGTATTTGAGGTGGCTGTGGAGATCCTTGTCCTCCCGTTCCTCCCGTCCCTGCTCCCGTTCCTCCTGCTCCCGTTCCTCCTGCCCCACTTCCCGTTCCTGCTCCTCCTGCGGCGGCTGCGGCGGCTGCCGCTGCGGCTACTTGGGCCTGTGCCTGAGCTTGTGCTTGAATTTGAGCCTGAGCCTGAATTTGAGCTTGAGCTTGAGCTTGAGCTTGCGTTGCTGCAGCATTACGCATTTGAATTTGAGCCAGGTACCGCTGCAACTGGGCTTGCTGGCTAGGGGCTAGTTGTGGAATTGCGTATCCCATTTGGGCAAGCTGTGCTGCGACAGCCAAGGTGTTAGCCGAATTGGCATGCATTGTAACTTGATGAGGAGATTGGGTAGGGCCTGGTTGAGGAGGAGCTGGAGATGCTACTTGCGAAGCTTGTGGTGGCTGCTGCTGCTGCTGTTGTGGTTGTTGTGGCTGTGGTTGTTGTTGCTGCTGCTGTTGCTGTTGCTGCTGTTGTTGCATAAAGTCGGCGTTTGTTGTCGGTGAGTGAGCTGTCTCTGTGGATTGAATCAATGATGCTTTGCCCCAAAAGACATCCTTACCTTGAGGTTGTGATACAGGCACGACATTGGCAAATCTTTGAATGGGAGCTGATACAGGTGGCCGTGCTTGGCCCGGTGCTTGGCCTGCAGCCAAGAGCATTTGATGTTGTCGCAACAGATGTAATTGTGCGGCTGGATATCTATTTAACGGTAACCCTGCTGCTGCTTGATTCGCTGGAATCTGTGGAGGCCTTGCAACACCAGCAGATGATGCAGTCATCACACGATTGGCAGCAGCAGCGGCAGCAGCGGCTGCAACTGCAGCAGAAGAGGCTGTAGGTGTAGGTGGTGTTGCCGCAGTTGTACCTGTTGCTGCAGGACGAGGTTGTGTCGGTACTTGTGCGTGCTGTAGTGGCACGCCACTGGGATGTGTGGCTCGAGCAACTCCCTATTATTATTTCATACAAATAAATGATCTGCGTATACATAAATGATAAAAAATTCGTGCTTACGTTTGTAGGCTGTGCACTTAATCCGTATTGACGTTGTTCTAGTAATGCTTGGGCCATTTGCCGATCACGCTGTGCCTTATGCATGCTCATCTCCATCGCTGTAGGTAGACGTTGGCCAGTGCTACTCATGCCATATGTCTCGATAGTGCTACGCGGAGGAGCGACAGTACCTATGAACGACGTTTAGCAACACATCATCTTCCTCTGTTTCTCTGCATTACTTGATGTCCTTTGCGATTCTTCACGCTTTTTCTGCGTTTTCTTGATTGCTTCAAAGATGTTGTACTGTCGTTGTCGCTTCTTGGCAGAGTCGAACTTGAAAAGCGTTTGACGCTTTGACAAATCCTTCTTTAGTTTCGCTACATATGCTACATGGGACAATGTTAGTACATCCCCCCTTACACGCTTTTGCTGCTTTATTACCTGAATTGACCTGCCCAGATAACGACGTCAAATTGTTGCGCTTCCAGTGCTCATGACACTCCCATGGTGTTCGCCGTTCACCGTTGATGGGTGTCCGAATCGTATTGAAAGCATCACAGATCAGCTCCCAATTGAATGAGTACTGCAATATCAGTGATATCAAGCACACGTCGTCTTCCTCTGACCAAGCATTTGATGATCGCTCGCCATTTGATGGTTGCGGCGTAGGAGGCTGCTGTGCAGGGATATCTTTGAATCGCTTTGGTGCAAACAGTGCTATCCTTTGTTTAAGTAACGATGATCGCAACGAACAGCTACACTTACGTGAAAGAAGTGGTGCAGAATCATAGCGCTCATGTCTCGGCAAGGCTTTAACCTCTTTTTTATCTTCCTCTTCCTCATAGATAGCGATCTGTTGACCATCGATTGTACGCTTGCGGCTCAGACGCTGGGGTTTCTTGAACTTGATCTTACGCGTTGATAGTTTAGATACTGGTACAATTCTACCATACTCAGCTTCGTCGAAGTAAGGGTCATTTGCATCTGGCTTCGGCGGTTCGTACAGCAATAATTCCGGGAAAGCAGCTTCGATGTTGATATCTCCAAATTCCTCCTCCGACAAAACCAGTGTCGGCATATCCATTGACAAACCTCTGATTGCCACCCTTATTTTTTCAACGATCTCCACAGACAAGGACGGAGACTCCATTTCGTCGTCTACTGCTGTAAATGAATCGGATTCTTTTTGCTTAAATGCATCTTGAATTTTTGATTCAACACTCTTTTGCTCCGCTTCCTCCAAAGATGACATAGTCGATGCTTCCCCAGACTGCTGTTGTTGCATCCCCCCAACAGACGATGTTTCAAGAGACTCTGCTGCAATTAAACTCTGTTTTTCGACAGTTTCATCTACCGGTAATCTGTTCTCTTCAACAGATGTTGATTGCACTTCATCCTCCGGAACCAAGGGCCGTATGTCCATGGGTACATCACCGTCCTTATCTGCCAATAACATTCCCTCATCGACTGATGTATCCTCGTTTGTGTATTCCACCGGAGGAGGTATAATCGTCTACCAAAACTTAACACTAGAACTTGCCTATTGTAAAAAAAAGAAAGAAAATAGTACCTTGACGCAAACGGAAGACTTGTCTTCAGCACGATGCCATTCCATGACCGCTCTAGAAATCATAAACGCACACGCAACCTTCCACTTTCTCTCCTCTTTATAATCTGTCCTCATCCATTTCTGCATCGGCGTTAATGTAATCTATCGAACATAGTCATTTGACATACCATTTCGTCTAGCAAGGAGTCCCAGTGCGTCTTTGTACGTGGCACTGATTTTTGTCTTCTCAACTGGCGAAAACTCCACATGTTTGACTTCTTGAGATTCTCGATACTTTGGATCGTTTTGATTGATTTGAGTTCATCACGAGCAAGCTAAAAAGATGAGTAACAGAGTCAACCGTACCAAACGGCATACCATCCAGTCTCGCGTAGTCAAGACTTTCCGTGCCGTCTGTAGTGATTTGTACAATGGTTGTGCATTTGCCCTCAGCTGCCAAGCATACAGGTCCAACCCACTAAACTTATCACCACGACGGTCGGAAAATTTATGCCCATTGTAAGTGAGAATCGGGTAGTTTTTTGAGTCGGATCTTCTGAGAAAAGGTGTCGTTGTCCGTTGCGGTGCGCGTCGAGTGTTATTTCGTGATGGTACCTCTGATGGAATAGGAGTTTCTGCAGGCGTGGACGCATTTGATTTTTCTTTTTGAGGTGGTGAAAGCGTTTCAATCTCCTTATTCTAGCGATAATCTTCAACATCCCTCTCCTCTTAAATTCGGCACCGAGTTTACTTACATCAAGACCCGCAAGGATTTCTTCAACGCTTTTGTGACGGATAGCACCGCTGACTCCCCGAGTCACCATCCGTGCTGGAGGTGGCGGCATCCGCCGGGATAATTTCTTCGTTGGATCCCCAGATTTATCATCCTGTCGTTGTACCTCAGAAAGATTATCTTGTAAGATCTCCTCCGTGGCGGCTGCCCCTTCAGACGCTGTTTCGGGTGATAAACTTGGTATGCTGCATCAATAACTTCCTTGCTTCCCTGTTTCACAAGCACTTTACCTCAATTTATGTTTATCGAGAAAGCTATTCCATTTTTCGGTGTCTAGGCTCGTTATATCGTTGTCTTCCAAAAAATCCATCACGCCATCGCTGCCTCCTTCTTTTTGACCCATGATCACAAACAGCTCCTTTAGCAATGCCTCTCTATGAGAAGCGATCAATCTACATAGGCGTTTAATACTATCTGCACTGATGATCCACCCCCAATGCTTGCCTTAATTTTTCTTTACGGACTTCTTCGGCTTGTACGCGCAGTTCTTCAATATTATTCTGCATCACAATTAATATATTTCTTAACATATAGGAATAGTCGCTTACTAATGGAGCAGTGCTATGTGATTTTTCAGCGGTTGGACTTCCTTGCCCTATTGTCGCATGATTCGAGATATCCGTAGCCATAATCTACCGCATATATCGCGCTTGGGAGGAAAGCTGTATCGGTTGCAAATCTTTTATATGGAAATAACCTCTGCTCGCGCGGCCAGAAATGTTGTTTCCTCGCTAAAATGCTTCTAATCCTTCTTTTGATTCGATGGTGATGGATGACAAAACGTGAAAAAACAAAAAAGTAGCGTTGAATAGGGGTTTGCGCGCGTCAATGGAGGTAATATAGTCGGTCTAATCGTCTTTAGAAGTCGTAGCAAGTGATCGCAAAATAGTACGTATATGCACTATCAATGATGAACTTAGCAACAATATTCTCGGAGGATTCCTCATTCTCCCACACTCCGTCCATGACTACCCAAGCCACCTCATCATGAAGTACACCACATCATTGTTCAATCATCGTTCCAGAAACCCTGCTCAACACACCTTTTTCTGTTAAAGCCGAAAGGGAGAAGGGATGGCACTGCAATGATGGTAAATCTTTTTTTCCGTAATTTCAGAATGATTCAAAACATTAAAGGTCAAAATGTACGGAAAAAAGGTGGTTTTCTAATAGAAGCTTTCCCAGACACACTCCGAACACCGCTTTCATTTTTTAAGGAAAAGGATCATGCCTACCTTGAAAGCAGAATTGCGCAATGATCTCTTTCGTGTGTGAACCTTGCCGTGTTTTTGCTTCCACGAAACCAGAACGTAGTGGCTTGGGCATCACGTGTGTGCTATTGAAACATCATGTTCTTAGTATAAAATCTTGGGAGAGAGAGTGAATATTGCTATTCTAAGTGGCATGGAATAGCTATAAGCGAAAAGGTATTGACTGGTTAGGCCAGAGCAATCCATAACTAGAGATTCCGGTCAATACTTCTAGCTCACCCACGAAAGTCAATTTATCCCCGGCAGGATTCTACTGCGTTATTCTTATTCTAAGTTATAAAGATAAACTGATTGTAACAGAAATTACCTTGAAAATTTTGCTATGGAGTAAAAACAAGCATGAAAAAACATAAAAAACAATGAAAAGGGACGAGAGAAGGTAATGTGAATATTGGGAAAGGAAGGATCTGAATATTTTTGGGTGTCCGTTGCGCAATATAAATCTTTTGATCCACCATCTTGTTTGTACCACCTATTGCTCTACTAACGCCTCTTTGCTCTTTGTATATTTCCAAGTTCAATTTGTTTGTTTTCCTTCACGTTCCATCCCCAGGAGTGCATTTCGCCAATGACTTGTGCATTTTCCTTTTCATGATCTGCTTTATCTTGTACCTTTTTTCTCGATTCTCGATTCCTTCTTGCTTATGGCCACACTAGGCTACCATTACTACATATTTCCACCATCCTGCTATCCAATTCCACGCTCTAATTAGTTGCAATTTGTCCTATTCAATTACTTACAGCCAGTTCTAACTTATACCGCGATTATAGTAGCACATATCTCCATGTGCCGTTCATATATCACCATATTCCTGAGCTGCCGCAGTCTTGTAGCCTTCAGTTGCTTTGATGCTACCTTTATCCACGCCTATCCCACTGTAGTATTGCCATCCAAGTTTGAATAACATTGATCCAATGTCCCGATCTACTGCACCCTTGTACAGTGACATACTCCGATTGTAGAAACCCATTTAAAGTAAAGAAAATGGCATCGAGAAGTTTATCGTCCTGGTCGGAATAACTCCGTCCTATGTTGTACAAAATTATGCTACGCTGGTGCGGAATAGAGAATTGCGATAGGCTTGCAATTTCATTTTGATGCAATTAGCATGTATTTTTTGTCGGGTATACCACTGAGCCGTTGATTTTTAGTGTATAAGAAGGAGGATTGGTATTTATTCTTGCATTGCTCTAGTCGTACGACGAGATGTGCGGTAGTATGAAAAAAAAAAAGTGTCTTATGCTGTAATATAAATTATCGCGGATATCAATCATTTTGCTAGTTTGTATCATCTCAAACTACAGTACTATGGTGTATGCTTTTCTTCTCCCTTTTGATCACATTCATATGGCCTCATGGCCAGCCAGAGCTATATGGCTAACATTATTATTTTGTATTTGTATAGTGCATGGAAATGAGAATTGGGATGATGCAACTTGGTAAATATTTAGATCGTTATCTAGTGGTACTGGCACTTAATATTGGGAGAAACTAAGGAAAAAAATAAAAGGTTAATTCATGTAAGGTAACTTAATCACTTACATTGCCCACTACTACACTTGGGAGATCGAAAATATCCCGTTTGATCGTGAAGCAGAAGCTACAAGGTACAGGTCTGTAGGTTGGACTCATGAGAATGACGGACATAAAAACAGCTGATTCGGCCGAATCAAACGCATGCATCGAGTACTTTTCCCAGTATTCGACCACTGATCCGTTATCCATGAGCTTTAATATTTTCTCGTTAGATACAGATGGTAATATATATGTAAATACCTCATAAATGTAAGTTTTCTTGCCAAGCAAGGCTTCCTTACTCCATTGTGTCAGCAATGAGAATTCTTTGCCTACGAGCACAATTTCCCCTGTCCTTCGCCATACCACCGTGGGCGTTCCCGAAAAACTAATCAGCTTTTCAAATTCCTACGCTGTGCTGAGCTGCTTGTACTATGGCGTGCTGTCTTTACCAAAAGTGTACGCTGTACACATTTCTCCATATATGTGAGGTCCTCTTCAGTAAGATTGGCAACCATTGAAATGAAGGAAGGGCGGAATAATGCAAGCGCACGACTTATCCGCATCAGATCCTGACGGCCCATTCTACATCTTGGATTAAAGTTTACCGTCATCCGATAATGACATACCTTTGTTTTACATGCTGTATCAGATAATGATACCCTTCCGCATGATTATACGGTTTCTTCACTCTGGCATAAATCTCATCTGGCGAATTTCCGATACCTTTCCGTCGTTTTACTATTTTGTGCACCGCATTGTTCGCCTCCTCGTCTCTCCCCGTCTCCCCAGAGATATCGTACTGTGTTGGATAGTTTAGCGCTTGTTTGCCAGGTGTTAACGGATGCTGCATGGCTGATGGACTACTTGCTTGTTCCAAAGCAGGTGGATGTTGCAAGCTGACAATGCCTGGGTGTGGCGATGTCGTAGTCGATTGGGCATCAGAAGTTTGCCTAAGCGAGTCAAAAACAGGATTTGTTGTCCATGGTGGGAAGACAAGATCTGAGCTGAACGCGTTCTGTGCAAAATCATGGGAAGGTTTTCGATCGATATCATCACTTTGCAACATGTTCGACAGCATCCCATATTCCATATTGGCCGATTCAGATCCAAATCCATGATTCCCCGCCAGATTCATTAGCAATGATTGATCAATGCTTGGTGCTGATACAAGTCGTCAATTGACCCATGTCGGGATTCCATTATATACTTACAGACGTTAAAATCCTGTTCGAAGGAAAACGTTGGAGGTTGAATTGATTCAAGAGGTTTGTCGTCTGTTGAGTTGTGAATATTTATAAATTGCTTGTTTCTAGAGTACCATATTCATCGTCCTGTAAATATTTAGCTTTCTTCCGTGCGCCATCAGCACAAGTATTTTGCAATCCACGTTTAATACACCTCTGACATGGACGAGCTTCAAACACGTATGAGTCACGATTCTTCCGTCATATTCATATTATCATAGCTTACAATCGTCGCATGTTAAATGAGCCTGAAAATCATTCAAAATGTTAGGTTAAGTATTGTACTTTATATAATCACCTTTTGACAGTGGGAACAAGCTCGCGATGCTTTTTTTCTGCGCTTTTTACCGTCTATATCAGATGTTTGTGACATGGTAATTTACAGGTATTTTTTTTTTTTGGGTAAGCTATTGTTCTGGCAGATGCCTCGTTGGCATCCTTAACATCAAAAGTATTTGAATTTGGAATAGAGATAGCTGTGGTTTCCCAGAGCGAGAGTCTCAAATTGGTACCGGACGCCGGACAAACAAAATTCGCTGTTTCAAAAAAAAAAAACGTGTATCTGTCATTCACGGTCCGTTGCTCTTGGTAACGCCAAATAGGAACCGTGCCACTGCAAACCCCAAAGCAAGGAAAGACTATTGGACTTGATAAAAATAAATTCAAATGAAGGAATGATTGCCTAAAAAGCTTGCGCAAAATTATTGATAGTTGAGCCGTTTAAGCATTCATGCATTTAGGTTTGCAAAAAAATGAAATTGTAATTATTTACGTTGGGAAGTAGGTGTTATGAGATTTATGCAACACCGGGGCAACCACCCAACAAAGAAGAGGGTGAGCGTTTGATTTGTAGGAAGAATAAGAGAGTTCTTCCGTTATTGGTGTTGCAGATATATAAGTAGAAACCACACCTTTCAGTTGCGGCAATCATTTAGATAGAGTTGTACACTGCTATTTTATATTTTTTTTCTTACACTCCCCATAAGTATTTTGATGGATTATACGCAGTACCATTCCTGCATTTTTTATCTGTCATTTAGGATATATAACACTTGTTCCCAGCCGCCTCGAACTCCTTGCCGCTCATTGCTCATCACTTAAATGTTGTCATACTCAGCATTACTCCGACTTCACAGTAGATCACTGTACGCTGTAGCACCTCAAGTCTTCTGCAGACGGTTATAAGCGAAATCAGCCGCTCATGGAAGCCACGACCTTCTTTTGCCACGCAACTGGTCAAGGCGTGTGTCAGGTGCTGTTGGTACGCAAATATACTTATGAGACATAAGCAGTATGATATTTAAGTATATTATATTTACCGCAAGTAGTTTTTATGTTTCTCGAACAAATTATGCACGCACCGAGGGTCAATTTCTTGTAAGCTTCATAGTTTAATCGACAGTCAATTTTTCTTTAGCACAATATTGCTACTTTGCAGCATGACATATGGAATAGTAATGTATAATAAGCTCACAGTGGGGCTAAGATCTGTGGGAAAAAATAGTTCTAGATCTTCCTTGATTTCCAACGGTCTGAAAGTTGCCGTGTACCCGGTACTTAAAACCCCGTCGTTCTCTTACCTATCACAGGTCAATTTACCGAAAATTTTGGATCGATTTAAGATTTACATGTCGGCAACATCGGGAATGATAACTGGTTTTCCGAGCAGCGCTTTTAGTATCTTTATATTATTCTTTCAAAGAGCTTATATGATTTTAAAGTATACGTTATAGTGAATAACCCTAGTCGCAAAACAAGCAACTTTCCGAAGTGATCACCTCGTTACCAAAGCATTATTTGATGAAGCACTGGAAAGACGAAAAAAGTGTCGCATGATTTCTCGAAAAGTATTCCTCCAAAACCTTATGGAGAGACTTACAGGAGCTGAGCAATTTTGACGGTACGAAGATACTAAATGAGCTTGTAAAAGAGTCATTGTCCCTAAACTTAACTTATTCGTTCTTTTTTTTTTAAGGAAAAAAGAAAAGAATTATATCTCTTCAGGTTACCAGCAGCAATAGAACAGGAATTGTAGGATCGGGTATTATGGTGTGCTGCCACTAGTCTATATGGATATACCTATCCTGTATTGAACAAAGAATATGAGACGAAGCGCACATGCTTTAAACTATATTATGACACTAAAGTGGTTTATAAGTTCGTAAGCGCCAAAGAAATTAGTAAGGAAATCAAAGGACTCACTTTAGAACCTCAACGGCCTTATCCCCTCTCCGTCCCAAGGAGCAAGAACACCACATCTCGATATAGAAAGTACACCCTACATTGAGTTTAAACGCAACTGGAACAAAACCGGAGCTTTTCACACTGATTATCCATTATCTACAATTTAATCCATGGGGTTACTGATACCCCCCACCTATCCACAGCTCAATCAATAGGCTGCATTCCTAGAAACCTCACTATCCCCTTACGTCAGACTTTATACGGTCTACCAAAATTATAACTTACTTTATATCAAAATCACTAGAGTATTGGGTAGGGAGATATGTTATAACTACACCGAGGACGCCTATAAATCTTCTACAAATGATGGTAAAAGTAATCTGAACGAACAGGTAAAGGAAGAAATGCTTTAAACTCCACCTGAAAAGAACAAGGCTAAAAGCGTTTCTTTTTCTTTTGGTAAACTTCATTGGTGACATATCCTGTTCAATCAGTATTTCAGTCTTCTTCTTAGCTTAGTTACCATTTTCGAACCAAATTTAAATTCATCTGACTTTGCAGTAGTTTACATGAGTTGATGAGATCAGTTTCCATTAATCAGTTTTCCTTAAGCGATATAACCTTTAGTGGAATGGAAACAAATTTACAAAATACCCTTTATTCTCTTTAAAAAAAATCCACACGCTGCGCTAATTATGATGGTATTGTCACTACAGTGCTTCTCTGGCTAAATCTGGCACAGAAAGGTTATATACTATACAAGTATGACGTTGCTCCCTTGGATTTTTCCTAGCAGATCCTTAAAAATTTTTTGTATCATTGACTGTAGGGTCTATCTAAACCATGATGTACAATGTAGAACTTTAAACTGACAGTTCCGATAGCTGTAATGTTTTTTTTATCGTCATATCACATCTCATCCTACTTTCCCGAAAAACTTGTCCGTGTAACTGTAGCAGTTCCTCACCTGTCAGCAAATACTTGATAAATTTAAGGAGAACAAACAAACTCTTTGTCTATTATGGTCTCGACTGATAACTCTGGTCCGACCGTCAGGGACCACTACTACTACAGGGTTGCCAAAGAACCAATCGATAAGGTATTTCCTTTCACAATGCCAATGCCAGGGGTGGAAAAACCGATTGCCTTTTTTTTTTTTCACCACGGCAAATCGTTAATACCATCATCAGCGTAAATGATTTACCGAACCTAATACTTCCTCGAGGTGGATTTACTCCTATAACTAGTCATGGGATATACTTGTAGTCAAGACACAGACAGACTTCTGCTGCTTTGGTGTTACTACAAAGTATATATGATTAAAAACATGGATTAACAAAATCTTCGGGTACCATGTACACTGAAACGTAGCAATGCAATAATCCAGATCAGGAGGTAGAGCAAGGTCTAAACATAGCCAAGTGGGAGTAGATTCTGCAACTAAATGTTCGAGGTAATTACGAACACCTGATTTTAAATAGGATCGTTATGATATTTGTGCTAACACAGCGCAAGTTGTGAGTGCAATGAATTGATTCTTGCTGCATAAGAAATGGAGTCCTCGTATACTAACGCTGTTGATCGCTTGTCCAGTTTGCTTTAAATATTTGGTTGGGGAGTATATCATTACGTCCGTAATGTACATTGGCTCCAAGTCCATTTTCTATGATTAAATCCAACGTTATTCCCCTCATAGTTGTCAACTATATACGTACATTATCGATTATCAATATTTGCTAGAGTAGCAAATTTCTTCATTAAACAATATTTGCACCATATTTTATTCCATTCCTTCTAAAAGTTCTACTAAAGAATCTGGAAATTGGAGATACTCACATCCTGTGCGATTTCGGGATGCATTTTCCTAACTGTTATTGACAAAAAAGGAAAAGATCGACATAAATAAACTTTTCACTACGCAGCTTGTTGACATGACTAAACTTGCTAATTGTCCATTCTCCCATCGCATGAGAGACACGAGTAAGACGATCAATTTTTTTTTGCGCCCAAGAACATGAGTTATTATTCACAAAAGGCACATTTTACATTTGACATGGGACAAGGTTGAGGAGACTTTCTGTAGCGCATGTGACAATGCACTTTCAAAAATGGAGCATGACCCTCGAATATCTGTGGATGTCAGCCCCGAATGGACGCAGCTGATATTTATTTGTCTTTCATCATGTGTAATAATAGAATACAGTTTTCGATACAAGGGACCAGTATAAGGTGTATAAGATGAACTCGCAATAGTAGTAGTGGTAATAGCGACTAGGAATAGCCTCGACATTTGCTTTATCCACCAGTGCAGAATGGTGTGCGGTCATCGACACATCGAATTGGTTGTGGGGTTGGAGCGGCTTTGGTTGACTGCATTGTTATCGCCAAAAGCAAGGAAAGAGCAACAGCGAAATACTTGAAATTCATATTGAGCGTGATATGAGCAAACACAAAAACAAAAAGTTACCTGAATGGTCCTTTTATAAGTTTCTATTCCCTGTTTTTTTTTGTCATTCTATTTCTATAAAAAGATAGTATACCTTACGTCCCATGTTTCCATATATACATGGAGAACAAAAGTAAGGGAGCTTTCATTCTACAAGAAACTTTACCAAGTCTATCCATTGTTTGTTACACCTATACCGGAGTACTCCTTAAGCCGGAAATTTCTTCTCCTTCTTCTTTTCGGCCAGACCAGTAATTCAGTACTCTCTACGCCCTTTCCCGCTCATGTTGCCCCTCCTTTTTCGTTAGTCATACTGCATTATCCCAGTGCAAAGACGACATCGAAAGTGACACACCGTTTAACCAAATCAGTTCATTTACAAATTACTTCAATACAAAGTGTTATGCTTGCTATAATTTAGCTTTGCATTCTATGGATAAAGTATTGTTGGTTAGCTAATAGAAATAAAGAAATATATCACGTTGTTTTTATCACCAACTCTTTGTCGTTGATACCACTCGACACAACTAACCAGAAAAAAGCATCTCAAAGAAAACAGGATGATACAAGTTTTGAAATGCTTGTAGCAACTGTATTTGTTTTTGCTAGTTAACACGTGGAGTATCCAATTTGGATCTTCGTGCGCGTAATCCAGCCATGTGTGCTTGACAACGTAATCCAAGTAGAGTTAATATCATGGAGAACTAGGCTTGGCAGAGAACCCACGGTTCCGTGTTTCATATTTGTGTGATCATGCGGAGCAAATGAAGATTTTTGTTTTGCTTGTATTGGTGTATTTATCACTCTTATCCTATCCTCTGCATTCGGTAGAAAATAGAATACCTACTATCCAACAATTTCCTACTGACAATGATGGCTAATTCTAACTGATTTTTTGCCAAATCTACCCTACACTCAGATTGTTATTTCAATCATCGATCTATGAAGATCGGATCTACATCAATATTGGTATTCCCTCATTTGAGGGAGGCGTGTCGGGACCAAAAAGAAACTATAATATATAGGTATAGATAACGCCACATCGGTTGTTGTAACGTAGAAATCAAAGAAAAATATGAAGACATGTTTTCATTTACTTTAAAGTGTTGGTGTCGTTTTCGCCAAATTATATCTCTTTTTGCCACTGAATATCCTTCTCACGCGCCCGATGATGGTTTCGGAAAAAGCTTGCTACTTAAGCTTGTTACTGCTTTCAAAAGAAAAAAACAGAAGGAAAGATAACATTTAAAGGAATCAATGTGCATAGTGTCGTCATTTCTCGGTTCGATTTAAAATAAAAATGCGCAATATACTCACCAAATAGTTACGGTACAACAGAATTCAGTACCTCGAATATACATGCTTTATTTCAAAACATGAATCACCTTGGTATTACTGCGCATTTATACCTATTGATTTGTTTTCATGTGGTCCAAATATTGATCGTATCGTCTATGATGCTGTTACGAGTAACCTTTACTTCAAATAAATGAGGAGTAGAAAAATTTCCAACTGCATGCCATAACATCATAATATCAGGGGAAAACTTGATTGGGAGACATATAATTAGCTATCAAGCCTTCACAACCTAAAAAGATACCCTTCATCTGAAAAACTGTACTATGTATTTTATTATGAATTTATATACCTACTAACGTGTCGACATAAAATATCATGTTAACAACAAATAATAATTTATAAAGTGATATGGTCAAAAAAGAAGAGCAGCTATAATGGCGTAGAATAGTTTCTACATCCACTACGGGAAACTATCTTAACTGCCTTCAGATCTCTTAAGTCTTTATGTAAAACCTTGTGTTAATCTTGAACAAATCTTACAAAAGGGAGAAAATTCAAGATTTTTCCAAGATCTTTTTCGGTAATGATCATGTATAGGCAGGATAGCGTTGGCCAGAAATTTCTGTGTGAGAGAGTAGGGCAACAGGAAATATTCTTTCGCTTCAAATAGAACTACAAATGAGTTTTTTCTTTGGTAGGACGAGAAATATCGTGGAAAAGTTTCCATGATTTTTGTAGTTATCATGCATACAAATCTAGCTTTTGTTCCGCTGATCTCTCAACGCTTCCTATAGTCGGCTTACTGAACCATCAGATGCAGGGCTTTACTTGTCATAGCGGTTTAAGGTCAGACTGAGCTGCTCGAATATGTACGTGCTCCAGTGTATGGTAACTTTACTAGTTTTCTTTTACCTATAAAGAAATCAAATCTGCTATGAGGATGTCAAGATAGCCCTCTCTCTTGATTTTGAATCAACTATTTGTACCCTACTCAAGCGTATGACAGTTCCAGAAAATGGGGTAATTAGACTAAACGTTCCTTTCTCCATTATTTTTCTTAAAGGGTTGAAAAGTTATGATGGGTTCGTACACACTAAAGCAAATCATATAACCATTTCTTGGCACTCTTCTCACGATTTAGTATGTTTGTCATGGAATTTCATATACCTCTTGTACTTGAATGCCATCTTACTTACACCCAAAGGGTAATCCAACCCAAACGATGAATGACACACTCTGCACCATTTCGAGGGGGACAGGAAAAAACGCTTATGGTATGAAGCTATTTTTGTGGTTTAATGACCATGAGTCTAAACAAAACATTAACATATATGAGTGATCTTATGTTTATAGTTGATCCCAGTACGTAGCGGGATGTTTTATGAATAGAACCGAAGGAAAAGAAAAGGAGCGGTCTTCATTTTTAAATAGTCGATTTTTTTTTTTGCTGGAAGCTCCACACTCATAATACAACGCAAGAATTACTATTTCTTACGCAAAAGTCCATTCATAGCCAACGCCGAAATGATGTGAATCGCCCCAAAAAACGGTTTAGTAAACCACACGAAGGCCTTGGTGGTTGCTTGCAAATCAGTATATTTTTTAAGAGAAATGGTGATGACCTGTCAAACGGACAACAAACAATGGCGACAAAAAATTCATTGTCAGCCAACACAAAAACCAGCGAAAAAAAGTCTGTGCTGCAAGGAACAGTCAAACGATTCAAGAGTGTCCTCATGTCAAAGACAAAGCAGACACCTTACGGGCCAAACGATCTATACAGCACTGATTTTGGCGTTCGAATTGAGGATTGGAATGCTGCTAAGGATCGTATAGATCCACCCGAGAATGGTGAATAGCTTGATATAGAATTTAACAATCGGGATTGTAAACCAGCTATGATAGCTTGGACATGTATTGGTGAAGAACAGCAAGCCATTCCACCTACGAAAGTTTTCATTCCTACGACATTAATGCACAAGAAGACTGCCCTGTTTTGGGTATGAATTAATCACGTTGCGCATTACGTTAATGAATTGCTAAGGCTCAAGGTGTACTGAAAGACTACCGAGATCTTGCATTTTGCCCAACCTCATTCCTGCAAGAAGAGATATTGATAGATAACAAGAAGAACACGCTAGCAGAGAAGTACGATCCATACAAAGGCAACCTTTTTGATATTTTCCACGTGGGAGAGAAGCAGTTTATACTTTTTGCAGCCGGTGCAGATCAATCCAGCTTATGTAAGTCTGCGTTCGCTACTGCATCATATCTAAGAAAAACTGCAGACATATTCGCGGTGGATAGCACGCCATTTTCTTTGAAAGACGACAGCAATCATCAATGGGAAGGTAAAGCAATGCCTGCGGGTCACATCAGCTTGCAATCCGTGGTGAATTTTTCAAATCCGATTCAACAAATCTTCCCTTCTCCTGTAAAAAATAACAATCCTCGTAAGAACGCATATGCGATGAAGATAATGTATTAAAGCTTCACAGTGTCAAAGATCATTGGCGTGCGAACAACTTGCAGTGCTATGATAGTCAAACTTGAGGTGGATCCCAGCAAACAGACGAATAGTGTGGAAGCCCATATTGTACACCAATTTACACCTCAAAGGGAACCTAATGAAGAACGGCAATGCATACTTTCTCACATTGCGCTAAGCCCTTTCAATGAAAATCAATATGCCGTTATTGGAGATAACGGTTATGTCGCCATTTTTGATATACGCTTGAAAGGTTGTGGTAAAGAACGGATTGTCGAGAGTTTTGGAGATGCGCAACCGTCGACCTATAGTGAAAGATGGCGATCATGCGCTTTTGGTCCAGCCCCTCGTGTAGTTATTGTCGCTTCGCCGCAGGCACTGGAGATGATTGATTTTCGAGTAAGTGTTAGTGACATGCAACAAAAAATTATTCATATTTCCTAGCGCTCTCATCCTGAACGGATCACGCTCTATGAATCGCCGTCAAGGCAACGGATATACGCGCTTGATGTAGCCAAGTTTCCATATCGGAACCATATTTATGTAACAACGTCAAGTGAAGTATTACTACTCGATACAAGATACCCAAAGCAAGTTATAGGTGGATGGGCACATCACATGGATGATGCGCCGCCAACCTTTATCGAAACGTTTTTATCGTTGGATCCGGCTGAACCTTACAGTATGTCTTTCTATATGTTTGCAATATTACTAATGACCTCCATGATCAGTACGTTTATTCACTGGTAATTGCCGTAAGAATCGTCTCCTTGCTCTTCAGTACAAATACGATGGCCGAATTTGCTACAAGTAAGTTGTGAATTTGTCAGCTTTCATCCATAACTCATGATCACAGACCGAACTCTGGCCGTACAACAAAGTCATCCCCTATTTTTTCAAGGCCCAGATATGTCACACTGAAGGAACATTGTGTTCAGTATGCGTCTTCGAAACATGTGATACCATTGGCTGGGACCAGGATTTTAAGGACAACAGTACGTTCAACACTCGCTAGCGCAACAAAGGAAATTTTTGTCAGTTTCCGTCTGCTGTCCAATGGTGCTCTCCATGTTCAACTTTTTAGTGAGAATAAGGACGGCAAATGCTTGAATCCAGGAGAACCATTATCTTTTTCGAGCGATCAAATAATACAGGAAACACTTTCTCAGGAAGCGAAAGAGGAAGAGGAAGAAGCGAGAAATTCTTGCGGGAGACTATGGAAACCCGTAGCGCTTTATCAAGGTAAGCAAGTGGTAGTTCAATCCAAGCAACCTGCTCATAGCAATCTAGATTTGGTGACCAAAAACTTGGCATTAAATTTGCCTTTGTGGAAGCATGCAGATCCAAGTGAAGTTTCAGAGATAACGGAGAAGGCAATCGATTTAACAAAGGAGCTAACTAAGCCAATGACATTGTAAGTTTATCTTTTAAACTGTACTGATTGTACTCATGCTATGCGTTCGTTTTACAGAATGGAAATATTGGGGAAAAGAATTTCTTTAAGGTTGAGGACGACAGATATGAAGAAAATTGACACCATTTTGCAAGAACAAGAGCATTTTCACGGGCAGAAAGTTGATATGAAAGAGTTGCCATTCGATTTGGATAACATAAAGGAAGCCTTTGGCAAGCCTTCTACAAGGCAGAGCGACGTAGATGAGGTTGTTGCCGAAGCGAGGAACTCCACACGTGAAGCTTTAAATGAATTATTTGCGCAAGAACTAGCAGCTAGCTCTTTTACATACATACCTCCTCCTGGTGAAGAAAAAAACAAACTGCGATACTTCACTTCCGCCAACAGTAAATTCAGAATGACAGCTTCTACGGCTCTATTAGCTCGCGAATGGAATGTGAATACACCAAAAGATGTACCTATTGTGTTTGGAGAAGAACCTGTCGGTGAAGACGAAGAGCTGATGCCCATCCATCGGAAGAAGAAGAAACGAGCGAGACTGGACGTACCTGATGACATTCCGGCCACGCTTCCTTTCGATTTCACCGGTTCGCAGGACATACAAGAAGATATGGATGCGGCACAAGTCCCATCCTTTGCCGATATTTCTTCTCAGCCTCTACCCGGTGCTTTTGGCGATCGCAAGTCTGTGGGTGGAAAGTTGAAAAAGAAGAAAAAGCCAAAAACCAAGGGTTTCAAGTAATTCTGTTAGCTGCACTCTTTTTTTTTTCGTGCTTTGTCGTATACGCAGTGCTGGTCACAGCAGACCACACAGATCACAATTCTCATTACGTGATACCTGTTCTGAGTCATATATACATATATATAACCACGCATTTTCCATGTCAATATATTGCCAACAGTTATATGAACCATTCTTTTTAGGTGTATTCTTTTAGAGTGTATGATGACACATCAAGAGAGTGTGTGGCTACAGTTAGACTTGGCGTAAACCCCCAGGAAACGAAATCTACACGTGTCTCACGGTAGTCTCTCTACTTGTAGTTCAGCGGACTTCTGAATAACATAATTTATATATTAGTTTCGGTGCATTCAGACAATGCAGAAGGCTGATATCAAAGGCAACCGAGATAACTATAATGACTGATACCAGAGGGTCTTTCCTGATATTCATACAACCTTCGTGCGGCACGTGCATCCACTCTAACAAGATATTATCAAAGATGGCAGCGAGCACAAATAGCTGAGCAGAAAGGAATACCAGATTTCATTGTCATGTTAAGTGTCACTAGAGGGAACTAAATACCCAGCCTCAATATGCCAAATATGGTGATTGCAACTTTTCGAGAGATAGGGAACCCGCTATTAAAGTTGTCTCTAAGTAGGGATACCGATGTATGCAGAGCTGTAATAGGAGCCAAAAAAAAAAAAAAAAAAAAGCCAGATTACTCCTATTTTTCATGGTATGGAGACCTTTTCTGAAGCAGTAATACAAATAATGGCGAGGTTTAGCAAGTATGCGGAGCTTGCTTTACTCCGATCAATTATGAGAGTTGATTCATGCTCATGATAAATCAAGGCATAGTAAACTCATTATGGAGGCGAATCAATTTCATATGCCGTGTAAGGATAATTTTCTAAAAAGAAAAAACAACTTTTTTTTCCCTAAAGATCAAAGATGGATTGTCTAGTATCACTGGCCATACACACAATATTTCGGCTGGAGCCACAGAATGATGGGGGTCTGACTTGATTGAAAATAGCAATGCGTAACCTCAAGCAAAGATTTATGGGTTTACTACCTCTGCCATTCTAATAGTCTTTCTTTTCTGTGGCCGCCACGGCTTGGCAAGTGAGTTAATGCCGCATGTTTGCTTCGTGTAGCCCCAAGAATTCCAGACCCGCATTTTCCAGCGTTGACCCGCATCTCGGTCTCAGATAGCAATGTAGTTCTGGTTTGTATCCAATCCAGATTCTCATCGAAATACAGCATAACTAAATTTTTATGACCACAATGAAGAGCACTATGGGCAGTTTTTCATTCATAAAATAGCCACTATTTTTTGCCTGTTCACGTGGTCCATGTTTCTTTATGAAAGAAGTGAGATAAGATAGTAAAGAGGAGGCACCAGCCGAGTCAGCGACAACTGTCGCGATTTTACACTAAAACAGTACATTTTTTGGTTTTGCTTTTTAAGTCTACAAAGAGGGGTTTTTAACTGCTGGGGGGAGGAGTGGTAGATGTCTTTTCTCCTGCTTTCTTCTTTTCTTCTGCAATACGTGCTTCTCTCTCTTTCCGTTTGGTAGACAGTTCCTTCTCATATTCATAAAGTTCAACCAGCTCTTCCTTGGCTGAGTTAGCATCCTTTTTGCGACCACGGATCGTGATATTGTCAGAGTTTTCTGAGTCTGAACTCTTGGGGAATTTAACGAAGACGCTGTACTTGTCTTCGAGTTTCTTCACATAACGACCGCTAGGTCCAATCAAAAATCGGTGGTATTCTCGGGGGACGTTCAAGCTGAGCGTCACTTGGTCGGCCAGGTTGGCGACCAGCGCCAGAATACGTTCCTTTGCTGCTTCCACATTGGTCTTAATACCCTGGATGGTCACGTTGACCTTCTGTTGGGATTTCTTCGTAGACTTTGATGTTTCGCCATTTTCGCCCTTCGAAGGGTCGCTAATATCGATCTTCACGCCAAGATCATCTTTGAGCTTGTTGATGTTGGCACCAGCCTTACCAATGACGTGTGCAGAGTAGGCGGCGGGGATGGTAAATTCCACGGAATAGGAGTTGATGAACTAATTTTCTCTGCGTTAAGGAATCGACCAAGGGAGACAGGTACGCGCAAAATTTACCTCTTCATGTTTCGCAGCATCGTACACCTTATTAATCTCGGCAATCACGTGATTCACTTCACTTGCAAGACCACGGATCACGACAGAGTCCTCGGATCCATTGCCGAATCGAACGGACACGGTAGAATCGTCACCACCCACAATAGCGTTTAATGTTGTACCTTTTGGTCCGATAATGGTCTTGTGATATTTAGCTGGAATAGAGATGGTCTTGCTCACAAAGTCAGCCTAAATTAAAAGAAGTTAGAACATTGACAGGTACCAGAAAAATAGAGCATACCGAGTCAGCTGCAAGCTTCTTCATGTCAGCAATGGCTCCTTCCAATGCTTCCTTTCTCTTCTCTTCATTTGCACCTTCGTAAACAATCAAAATGCTCGCGGTCTCCTCCTTCTCTTCGGGCACAATGATCTCGACGATGTGGCGTGACTTGATGCGCTGAATCTGTTTGGCATGACGAACACTGATGTGACGGTGAAGATGGGGTTCGATATCAACCGTGGCGAAAGCCTCGGGTTTAATGCCGCGGCATAGTTCCCAAGCAGCTTGATAGGCATCCGTGAGCTGTCCTTCATCCTTGCTGACAAGATCAATGGGTACCGATCCGCGCAGCGAGACAATATCGGGCAAACCAACTTCAACATTGTACTCCTGCTCTATTTTCTTCAAAGTGCCGCGACTGACGAAGTACTTGAGCATATGTTTGCCAATCTGTGTTGACTCTTTGACGTCATGCTGAGCAGCCAGGTCCAACGCAATAACATGGATTGTACGCTGTTTGTCCATCACAAGCTTTAGGCAGTTGCCCAAATTGGCATCAGGACCGTGAATTGTGATCTTATCGGATGCCTCCTCACCGGAGGGGATTTCCACGGTACAACCTGACAAACAACATAAATACATATCTAGCTTTCTCTTTCTTCATCACGTACCTGTCTCGCTGAAAATTTCGAGAAGAGTATTACCATCCTTTCCCAGAAGATGCTTGTGCTTAGCACGAGGTACTGTCATGGAAGTGGTACGCAATGACTTTTTCAACTTGTTGTAACTATTCTCCAAAGATTGTTTGGCCAACTGCACTTTCTCCTTGTCACCGGTGATAACAAAGGCAGATTCGGCTTCACCCACAGGTGCGGGTACACGCGGTGGCTGAATCTTAATACTCAGTTCTTCCTCTAAAGCCTTGATCGTGCTGTATTGAGGTCCGCAGAGAAAAAGATGGTATTTCGCATCAAACTGATCCAACTTGATGGTCTGCTTGGCGGTCTATAAAAAAAAATTAAGCACAACGCAAGATAGAAAAAAAAAATACTTGATTGAAATACCTTCTCACTGACAATTTTTCCGATTTCCTCTTGCGCAATCTTGATGCCAGCAGCATCTCCCACAATAGTAATGTTTACCATGTCGTCATCAGATTGTTCTTCATCTTCCTCATCCTTACGAGGAGGGATGTTGATGCGAGTGCTCGATTTTGCTTCGATTTGCTGCAAATTTTTACCCTTTGCACCAATGATAAAGCGACGCGTTGAGGAAGGTACAGAGATTTCAACAGTTCGCTAATCCAAAGCAACGTTATATCATGGCCCATACTCCTTCCCAGTTCTCACTTACCTTGACAACAAGTCCCGCGACCAACTCTCTCTTTGCCTTGGCAATATCATCTGGTGTACCTTGAATGAGGAAGGTGGTTGTACCAGCACGATTGGTGGAAGCAATAATGGTAGTGCCTGTCTTGTTAATGACCTGCTGGATGACATCGGCATTGCTCTTGAATCCAAGAGGCTTGCTGGGTTGGTTCGCAATTTGTTCATTGGCAGGCAAGCTGAGAATGTCTGTCACCTGAACGGCTGACTTCTTTGTAGCGCCCGAAGGAGGGGCTGGCGAACCTGTACGCTGTGACACCGGCTGTGTTTTGACGCGGGAAGCGGCAGCAGACCAACCAGATGCGACGGGTGCGCGAGGTGCGGCAGAAGATGACAATGATGGAAAAGCAGATTCGGAAGAGAGATCAAGTTTGGTATCCTTTTTCTTTTCCTTCTTGAGAGGTGAGGCCACAGGCTTCGTGATAGGAACAGGATGGTCACCAGCAATGAGAGGTTCAGCAAAGACTGCGTTATCAACAACCACTGGGTCATCTGGACTGGGCACTATAGGCTCGACCTCGGGCGCGTCGACAGAGGCGTTCGCGGCCTGAGCGTGCAACAGAGCCAACTGAGCCGATGGTGGTAAAGATTCGAGGACGGGTTGATCGGAAGGGTCCATGTTCAGCTACGCGAAAGATAGAAAGGGACGCGGGAAAAAGTCAAACAAACAGAAAAATAGCACGACTAAGAAAGGTTGGAAAAGATTCCCGGTATCAGTGTCAGTGCTTAGAATCGGCCGCGAGATGATTAACAAAGTCGTTAAAACTTTGCCGGGGTGAGAAGGAAAGGAGAATCTGGGCGGAAGCAGAATCAAGCCTTCAACTTTTGTCCAATCACTACGCTTTCTGCTGTTGCAACCCGAAACGTGGCGATTCGCCTTAAGTCACTCGGTTCTTCAAATTGGCTGTGACTATTTTTCCAAGCATCTACCATCTTTTTCGAAGTGCTGTTCCATTACCAGAAGGTCTGCCGTGGATCGTGCTTCGAAGGACTCGAATTCTTGAAGAAAGTTCTTCATATTTTCTTTGAGCATGTTTTTTCGTAAAACAAGGTTCAACGCGTCATCATCAACTTGTTCTTCTCGGATGTGTGGAACTGATGGGGCAGGCACAGGGTATGAAGGCACTATTAGCTGTGTTTAGACACTTTGTTGTATCAAACAATATGCTCTCTTTGCCTTGAGAAATCTGTAGTCTACGATTTGCGCGATGCAGCAGAAACATATGCTTACATTGTACTTGATGCCAAAGGAAATCTCCGCAAGTGCAAGCGATCATATTGGAATCTTCGACACTGATATCATATACTATATCTTGTTGTGTAAATGATCTGGCAGTGTGATCAGATATCATATCATCCAATGCATCCTCGGGTACCTGGAAGGCTGCCATCTCCCTCTTTTTCTCTCTCACTCGGCAGGTCCCATACACCCGATGTTTGCAGTGACGCGTGCAGTATTCGTCTTGAAGTCGAGTTCTATATTGTGCATTAGGATATACATCAATCTGTTGATTCGTCTACTCTGCTTTCGCTTTAGGTATGTTGTTTTCAGCTGGATGTGCCAGCTTTCCATGTAGTTATTGGACTTGGAAAGCTGCATACCAGCTATCAAACTAGTCATCTGGTGCCCAATACTCTTGAAAGTATGATATGAAGGTTTGATGCTTGAAATTCTCTGCAATAAAAATTGCCTTACTTCTTTTTCACACAAACAATTAAGACCCAAAAATCAAACATGATTCTCGTCCCAATATGGAAAGAGAAAGATGTCCGATAGCCAATTCTCATCAAAAGATCTTTTTTTCGCATTTTCTCAAGGAGTATTTATTAGAAAACAAAAAGACTAATACGTTTTTGTCCTGTCCACGATGTTCTATATACCAGTATTATTTTTATGCAAGAATACTTTTGTCAAAAGTGAGGTAAAAATGGCGATTTTCCAACATCTCAAAAAATATTTTCATTCATTTGCAACAATGATTTTTTTCTTTTTGTGATTTTTTTTTTCACGAGTTACTCTTGAAAATGTGAAGAACTGGCGCATCTTTTGAACGACTTGGAGTTGCGCGTTGGATGAAGATTATTTTGCGCTGGTGAATAGCCTTACTTACCGATACAATATGTACATGATATTTGAATAAGTTGGGGAGACAAATCGTCAGAAGAATATACTAAAATAGCGTTGATCTTACCGTAAACTTAGATATCTAAATCCTCATTTGCCCATAAGCGAACAAGGAAACCACATTCGTAGTGGCGATTTAGTTTTGAGGTCGGCAGAACTCAGCTGGCCGTCCACGTCCGTGTCATATGGAGTCTGCGATATTGTACATGTTTTTTTGCCAAATTTATATTTCTTTGCCACAGTGTATGTAATTGTTACAGACTGCTACACCGTGGTGAGATATATCGTCCGTCCTTACTACTTTCCTGAGATCTCGTCGCAGACACGTACTGCATACCTATAGATGGACGATTAATGCAACTGCAGAGTAAACGTATCTTATTTGGGATGTGTAGTATTCATTAATCGTAACAGCAACTAACTCTCCTCATCTCTCCCTACGCTTCAACACCGCCCAACATTTGTTCACCACATCAGCGCTTTTCCCTTTCATTATCTTGTAGCCGCTTGCGCCAAACATGGCGGAGCCGAATACTATTAGTGGTATCTTTGAGGTAATCGTAAATGGAGCTGTGCGCCACTTCTTGCTAGGTCGAGGTTTATTCTGCATTGATCTGCTAGATGATACTTTTGGGCTAAATAGTTATTAGCGTTATATCATGCCAAAATTTATACTTCTCTTCCACAGTCAAATCAATTGTTGCAAATGCTGCCTGCGATACATTCCACTTTTGCGACTCTGTCTTTCTGGTAGCAGAAACCACGTTTAACAACATTGACAGAGCGTGGATCATCATGACTGTTAATAAATGTGCTAGAAACAACCTTTATAATGCTCTGATGAGGAATGAACAGCCGCAACGCATCGGGGTCATTGATCTATTGTTGTTCAGGCTTGAAGTGTGTTTCTACATTCATCAAGCCTTTTTATACTTCATGTTAAGAGTCCCAACCTTCGAAAATTTCGTAACAACAGCAAGACAGTTGCGCTTGGCCATGCTCTTTGTTGTCCTTAATAACTGTCATCGGCTATCAAATACACACCCACTCATATTCTCAGGACCAATACTGTAAATTGAGCATCTTTGGAAGAGATGGTAGTGTTGTTTTCGGCGTTTCCTGCAAATAATCCCGCGTACATTTGAATCCGAGACCGTAATGTATAAATGCACCCTGCAGTTGACATAATGATAAAGAACAAGTAGAAAGCACGGTCAGACGAGCCATTGCACTAAGCAACCGCAGTTTGTGCCACCCATGATCAAAATTCCTAAATGTAAAGTCTGTCCATATTCCTATCACTGCCGGTGATTGGCAGTTATCGGAGCATCCATAATTAACATACAACATTATTTGAAGTCGGACCTCTCATTAAAATAGTTTTTGATTTCTTCTGGAATTGCGGTCAACATACCTGCAATGGAGCACGTTGTTTATGGTTAAGCACATGTTGCCTCTGTGAATTAACAGAAGTACCACTTGGTATCGTTTCATTATGCATACACAGAGTTCAGTTCTTTTCTTCTTGTTATGTATGTCCATTCTCCTCGCCCACCTAATTATCACCGACAATATAAGTAACCACGTAATTTACGGAATAAACAACACCCTCTGTCTCATTGTACTTCTCTGGTCGACGACACAATATTTTGAAATAAAGTTTGTATAGTACAGAAGAATTGTAGGGTCTGTCAAACCAAAGCTCGCTCTTCGCTGTCACTAATCACTATTGCGGGAAAATTACTAGGGGCACTCTACTTTTGAAATTTGAGCAGATATTAAACAAAAAAAATTGAGATGCCTGACAGTAGAATGTCTAATAGTAGTATCTTCCAAAAATTGGAGTGTCCCAAGCTGGAGTGTCCCAAGATAGAGTGTCCCAAGGTAGGGTATTCCAAGGTAGTGTATCAATAGCAGAATAGTGTTCGCTAGCGCAAAATAGCCTTCCGTCCAGCATAAAGAGACTTGCAAAAAGTTGCACGTATTTGTTTTTGAACTCCGAATAAACTTGAGAGAGTAAAGTCAATTAAATCACCGCACGTGGTTTTAAAGAAACAAAGTTCTGGTCCTATGCGTACCTTGTAACCCTTTGCTTCGCAAACGTATCACACCAAGCGATCATATAGTTATCATCTTATTCTTCATTCCTTAGTTTTAATATTTTTTTTTACTGAGAAGATCATAAAGACAGGATAAGGAAATTGTTCTCTGACGTGAAGTTAGATATCAGTGAGAAGAAACAACACAATCTTTGCAGTCATCCATTTCCTATAGTTATCGGAAGTAATAGGCTCCTGAAGGGAGATAAAGCCATAAACACATCTGAAGAGCAGCGAATGGAACTTGAAGAAAAGAACAATGAATACATCCTTTAAACGAGAGATCACACGGTCCACACCGTTTGTCTGAACTATGGAATACTCTTCGCTTGTTCCAGAAGCAATCAAGTGTCTCAAACGGAAGCACTTACAACTCAGATATTAAGGTCACATCACCAAACACGAATGATTGCACGAACTTAGCGTATACTGGTTTTTGTCTCCAAACAGTCACTAAGTATCACACCATAAGTAGGAACGCGGCAGAGGTATAAAGATCAGCAATGCCGTTCACACAAGTGATGCTCTCCTTCTTGATCAAATCCAATGTAGCTACTCGAGAAAATGCTTTACTTGCGAAAATGGCAAAATATGGGTTTTCCACGAGGCTGCAAGCTAGTCAGGAGAACAGGAATGTCACACAAACGAAGTTGCTTCCGTCAATCGTAATTCGTGTAAAAAGAATAAGAAAAAAAAGAAGATTAGAAAGCAAATAATATATTTTTATTCGTGAACTTATACTTTCGCAGGGAGAAAAGGTTAGATGTATGTGTGTTGAAGTTGTGTGCGCGTGTTTACATTGTGGGTGCGTATGCAAATTCATGAGAAGGGAAAAGTCAGTAGCGGAGATTACATATGCAATGGTAGTCGTAGCACACTATCTAGAGAAAGAAACCAAGGTATTAGCAAAACATAGTGGATAAAGTGCTTTATAGATACCTCTATAACGAGCTGAATACAGAAAACATGTAATGGCATCCACTTCCTTGACTGTTTGATTTGCAAAGTGACGGGAAACAGTCGCAACAAGTTCCTCCTTGTTTGTTGTTGATTTTGGCTTGATATTGTGCACTCGGACGTATTTGCGCAGGACAGAGATATCGAGCGAGTTAAAGTCAATCTTTCGGTACAAATTGTCAAGCATGCGTAAGATGGTTTAAGCAATGGCGTCTTTTACCGTTTGGAATTCCTTGCCGACGTTGTTACCGTCCACAACTCGTCGCCTCTTCTCACGTTCCCGATCTCGTTCTGCTGCTTGTTTGAAGGCTGTATGCGAAGAATGTGCAACGCCGTTTCCGTTAAATGTCGATGTCTTCAGTTTCGATCCCATGATGTAAAAGAAAGAAAAGAAAAAAATCGCCGGCTTCTTTTTTTTTTTTTTTTTCGGCGGGCCAAACGTGTCTGGATGAAATAAGCCAATAGCATTCTCGCATAGTCCACAGGCCAGCCAGCAGGATATCTGAACCCCAGTTCAGCCAATGAGAGGGTGAGTATACTCCGAACATTGGGTTGAGGGACAAAAGCTTCATGTGAAACATTCAACATTAAAAGAAGATGGTGGCATAGCCTTATCTTGTAAGTTTACAACACCTTGTTAATCAAGAAATAATACTATTTACCTTTGAATGATTATTTTCACTACTGTAATAAACTGTGCGTCTACAAAAAAAGAGCTGCATATTAAGCATCCTCAACAGCGTAAATCATCGTTTCAGACAAACAAAAAAAAAAGCATCCCTTCAGTAAAAAAATCACCTCAACTACGCGTCTATTTCTTGAACTCAATCTGCATGCACTTGCTAGTTTCGAATTCCATGCCTGCCATTACTTTGATAGGTCAGCTTGTACTTCAGTTACAAGCAATGAATGCAACGTTCACACTGTATTTCACTCGCAAGTTCAGACCATGTACACACAATAATTGCCAAACAAGTTGTAGCAACAATAAATTGACTGATATTTACAAGGCCTGCCGCCTTAGAATTTAACAGCATCGAGCGTTCATAGTACTGTTTATCGAATGGATTTCTACATCACTGTGGGTAAATCGTGTACTCCATGAAGGGCCAACGTTTTGCTACGGATGAGTTTCAACATATTGGCAATAGTATGAAGGTTTGCAACAAGCTCGTGCTCACCTTGTGTTAACTTGGGTGTAAAATTTAGCAACACTGTAAAAAGATCATTCACCAGACTTCTAGTATTCAGACGTATAATTCTTGGCCCCAAATACACTCATTCTCACTTACAGGGATCTGCCCCAAACATTGGCCGGTAGGGATGCTTTTAATAAAAACAAATCCAAAGAGCAAAGAAAAACAAAGAAAAAAGCAAAAGAGTCATGTGTCCCTTTAAGTACCCGTTACATTTCCCTATCTTGAAATATTTTTATGCGCTTCGATTGGGCACCGGGAGACTTATTACTTACACCTGTAATCAGCTTAGTTCACTTTGAGTTGATACGATATATATATATATATATATATGTGTGTGTGTGTGTGTGTGTGTGTGTGTGTGTGTCTGTGTCTGTGTGTGTGTCTGTGTGTCTGTGTCTGTGTCTGTGTCTGTGTGTCTCTGTATCTATACTCTCTCGCGCCATATTCACTTGATATCATAGCCAAAGGATCAGTTAGCTGGTGAAAACGTTTCTTTGAAAACCTGTGATTTTTTTAAAACTCTTCCGATCCCACTTTAATGATGATATCAAATAAGGCAGTTGTTTGGCTTCTCGTCTCGAGTAAGTCCTAAGACTTGATACCGACCTTGGCGGCTTTAATAATTTGCTTTTCACTGAGAACAAAATGCTAGTGACATGGGCGATTTGATGGAGCAAGGAGATCGTGATTTCTGAGTCTGTCGGGTAGAAAAGAAGAAAATACAGGTATTGTGTGTGGGCTATCAAGACTGTCACGGAGTACATATTTCTCCAGAATTCGTTAATTGTTGGATAGATACCAATTGATGCTGTTATGTTCATGCTTTGAGCGTTGACTTCCATTCACCAGTGCTGCACTCTGGGAAGCTCTATCTGACGCTTGCGAAAAGACTTTGTACCTTTTGCTCGTAGCCGACATTGCCCTCCTTGAGCTTTCTTTTAACATAAACTAACGATATGTACAGCCGATGACAGCGTTTTATGACTATTCATAGCCTGGAGCACGCTGCTGATCAATTTGCAGTTCGGATGCTGAGGCATAGAGTTCAGTAAAGTCCAGTTGCAAGAGCTATATAATGTCTTCAAATATTGTGACTTTTTTTTGTATTTTGGGTCCACTATACCATTAAGGCAACCATATAGAGAAGAATAAAAGCAGAATTAGAAGAATAGAACTTGAAGCAGAAGCCCTTTTTGTTGTGAAACTGTACAAATGGTTTATCAAGTCAATTTTATATCTTTATACATCGAAACGTCTATGTCAAATTTCTTATTTTAACGGTAATCAGTATCCAACTATCTCAAGTGGTCATCGTTATGGGCATAGTCTTTTATATCTCTTTTCTGTTTCCTATTCCCCCTATTGTATTCGACACGCACCTGCAGTATTGAGCATACCGCAAGCACCAAGGGCGCAGTCTAGAAAACGAGAAAGAAACGGCCAGAAACAAATGGACGGGAATATTTCAAGGTGCATATTATTTTTGAGTCCTATAGCTACAATAGATCTCCGGAATGTACTTCAGTGGATACATTGTAACAAAGATGAGTAATTTGAAAACGTTTCAGTATTTTTTAACAAATACAACTAAGACTAAGACGCCAGTTACATCCAGAAGGTGGGCAATAGAGCGCTAGGCAGCATGCTTCATCAAAAATGGAAGAAAATATGAATTCTAATATTTGAAGCTATAAATGATTAAGCATAAACTTTACTACAGATGCCTGCATTGCTGAAAGTTTTAATCACTAATTATTCAACCGTCCACATATAGGTATACTTGCACTATCCCTTATACCTGGATATTCCCTGCTTGCGCTCACCCGTGAGCAGTAACGCAGGGTTACTGTTTTGACACAGCTAGGAGTGATAAAAGATAAAAAGATGTAATAGTCCTCAAGATGATAAACAGGTGTCCTAAGCAAATGAACTGCATTTGTATTCGTCTTGTAGCGCACTATGACTAAAATCTTTATTACTGTATGTACTACTTCTGAAAAGTAACCACTGAAACTTTTAACTGAATGAAATATGATACATTACCAATAGTTGTGTACATAATTAAAGGTGATGTAGGTTTTGTTGAACAATGTATGGTACTTGCGTACGGAAACGAGATGGTTTCAATATTTATCTCCTGCAATGTCGATCTCAAGATCTTTGTTTGTTGCTTCACCTGCTTTGTAACAGATGGGATATCTTTCACCCAGAAAGAGCATTTTATACGGAAAAAGAAGATTACTTTGTGTCTGGTGATGCCTGGTTAATAAACAACGTATCACTCTTCAAAAAAGTATTTTACCTATATTGGAAGTTAGCTTATAAACAAGAAAACTAATCCAGAAGTGAAAACTGTAGTCAATGATTAGGATACCAATACAAGGTGGCTGTAATATGCTCCATGGAAAGACAGATTCTCCTCTAGTGTTGTGCGTCTACAAGTACATGCTGATCATTGCTTCTAGAAAAGGCATTTTCAATTTACCTAGTCTTCTGGACACTTATAATACCTATATCGTTTCAGAGACCAAGCGTCGGGAATCTGGCGATTTGAATAGCTAATAGCAAACCCTCAGGATTTATGGTAATTTTTGGCAAAAAGATCTCCGTTTGACAAGAGTATGTATTAATGTTGGTACACGCAGTGGCAACTCTATCACGGGCAAGACAGCTGCTAAAGTGCCAGATATCGTCTTTATTAGTGTGAGAGAGATCAATTCTGTTTTCGAATGATGGCTTGTTTCATATCCATCTAGACTTGTCATATGCAACTAACTATGTGTTATGCGCCTGGTACATACACTTGATACAAACGTACAGAATTTATTTACCAAGTGCATCATCAGCTGTAATGACAGTCTTAAAGTACATAGCATGAATATAGCGGACATCGGCGTTGAGGGAAAGAATAAACAAGAAACTTTCTGTATTCTTCTGATACTGGAGACGAATAAAAAAGACAATCGTAAATAGGAACACGCGAAGGTTCACACGCGCACATTTTTTTATAATACAGATATATGTATGATTCCGTACTGGAGGCTTGATCCTTCCGTTTTGAATAAATAAATAAAAAAGCCTGCTGCTCTCTAACTCATTGAAAGGTCGAAATGCACAAAAATTTATTTACTCTTTCACAATATCTATCCAATTATAATAAATATTTTTTTTTTGGTATTCTATAAGTTGAAGCATGTAGATAACATACACTCAGGCTGAGTACTGAAGGGGGTTTTAAACGCAGGCAGCTGCTAAGCGCACAAAGAGTGCGTGTAGTAATTTTCAAGTTGCTGCAAACCCCTAAAACAACGCCACAAAGGGAAAAAAATATGTTACACAGAGGATCAGCCGCTACAGACATGGCAACTCCTCGTAGCTTGGCGGTCTCACTTCCATTTCAGTGCACGCTTGGGGCGTTATAGAATTATAAGGCGGTAGGTACCATGACGTACTGCAATCTTCCTGTTCCCAGAGATGTGAAAGACTCATTATGGATGATGGATCATATGGTAATGATTCTGCCGTGTCTTCGTATGCGGGCAGACCAGACGTGGCCATGGCACAAATGGTGATGGGTAAAGTAGCGCGAAGTTCAGAAATGTGACCGTCAGGATTTTCAATAGACAGGACAAACTTTAGTTTATGTCGGATTCGCACCGCGTCGTTCTGCACGCTGCACTGGATGTCATCCGCTGATCTGGGAACAGGGATGACCTGCAACTTTGACCATTCAACAGATGATAAAGTGCCTTGCCTGCGATTCCCGCGTCCAAACTTGTTATCTGTCGTGTGAAATAGAACACGACTGTGGCATCGCGGTCGCCCACTGAACCATCCATTCGTAGCACGGCAGGTCATGTACTCCTTAAAGACGCAAGAGAGAAAGCGGATTTTGACATCAGGCATGAGCGGGGTTACCCGCACATTGACCGGAATTTGCTCCCCATGAGTATATGTGCTGGTGGGCATCGAGATTTCATAAATCAGCTTATCTGCCCACTGATTTGTGATGATCACTGGCTCCATGAACCCCGAGTCAAGCGGTAAGGTCTGACGCCACAGCTGAATATCCCGCCGTGCAACGTAGTTGGGCAAGAATGTCGACCTTTCCACGACCGCTTTGAGTCGATACCGCACTTGGTAAAGCTTGTCGATGTGGACTGATTCCGGAAGACAACCCGGTAAGGCCATCTCAAACTCAAATGCATATTCGCCTGCCGATAAGCGATGCTGTTTTGATTGCCGGGGCAACAATGGCCACGTATGGTTTATCACTTTGCGCACCTCTCGAAAAAGCCTTTGGTGACCGTTTCCTACTGCTATATTGGTGATCACAGTTAGTACTTAAAAGAAGAAGTAGATATACACTAACGTTCAGTCCAGGTAACAGTCATTGTTCCATTAAAATACAAATTGATCGCCTTGACTTTTGTTGGCTGTTGTAAGTTCAAATGGACGATGCCGCGCAGCACACATCCTGCTGATTCAGATGGTGATCCATATAGAATTAGTTGGTCGTTTTCGACGTGGATCTTGACTTTAGCGTTGGAGCGTTTCATGCAGAGGAAAAGAAAAAGGAGAGCGGACAGAGGTGCATCGTAACTTTACTTTTATTGAGTTTAAATACACCATCGCTGCATGTCATTACACAGATTCCCAAAATGGCCTTGAAACCTGAAGATTTAAGTGCTCGTCTTTGTTTGCGCCATAGCCGGTTCGACGATCCGCCTTTCTACCACCTCTTCCAAAAATAGGTAAATCTTTTAGGTTGAAAGCAATGCCCGTTTCAATCATATACCATAAATACACATTTTTTTTTATTAAGAGAGATGGATCAGCTGTTCCATCTTCTCTATGACCTTCAGAATTGCATTGCTTGATGTCTTTTTTAGATCTTATAGACCGTTCAATTGCCGGTAAATGAGAATAACTATATACTCAATTGCATATTGACAAGCGTCTAATGGGCATGCACACCGAGAACAATAGTCTTGTCGCGTGTACAGGTGAGTGAATTTTCCATCCTTCCATCGACTGGATTCTCTCTTCTCTCCGAGTAGGTATATGTTCTAGATAATTTTGACTGTACAAACTTAGAAACGTTGGAACCCTGACTGATATCACTGGATGTCAAATGATCGACTTTTTTGTTTAACCGTGTGTGGTGTCACCATGTTTTGGTGCTTCGAGAAAGTTGCTGCAACGTGGTCCATGCAATATCTGCACTCAGCAAAGTTATTCTTGATTATGTGCAAGAATGCGGATGATAAGTGCAGTTTCAACGTACGTTAACGGCTACGCATAGAAAAAGGGAAAAAGTAAAAGACAAAAGGCACAGAATACTCAGAATTTTATCCGTGTTCCAATTACCCGAAAACATCTACAGGTAAGGTAAGAACGTTCAGGCGAAAACAAATTTTGTGGTCGCTCTTTAAATTTTATGAGAGCGCATTTTTGGGAGTTCGGCAGGGTCGTTATTCTAAAATTTCATTGGTTGCCATCCTAGGGAAGTCGAGTCGCATTTGAAGCGCCCGTGTCGAAACAACCAAAAACTTAGCTGCTGTTCCGCGGAGATCATTCCACCGATCTGCCGGTCCGTTTTACGGAGTTAAAGATTTCGTTGCGATCACTTCGTGCGATGATCTGAACGATAAAGGTAGGCTCCTTGGCCGTGGATCCGGAACTCCACTACAGTCTTCTGGTGACTGAAAGCATATCTACTTGTAACGCAAAGGCAAAGGTATGACAACGTGGCAATTAATACAGATCTATTTATTAGATCGAACGTCGTTGGAAGTGAGAGATCTGAGTTAATAATTATGGGGCCGTTCCCTAAGTCGAAAGGGCAGAAACAGGAGTGCTGGCTCTGGTTACCTTCTTCTGATGAATAAACTCGAGCTATGGTGCCAACATCTACTCCTCAACTGAGTTTACGGAACACCTTGCGAATCACCCTCCTATATTGATCCAAGCAGAGACACCACGCTTAAAGTCCTTGACGGGGACACACCGTTGCAAGAGGTTGCTCCTTTGAACCCTTCCCTCCCTATACTCCAGTCCTAGACACATAACTATTTGCATAAACTACATAAATTTCAACTATAACGTACCTTTTGATTGCTCCACCCTACACGATCCCCGCTATCATCCGACGGACTATCTGCAAAGTTAGATTTGCAGAAATCCAAGCTCGGCTCACTGGACCCCGTAAAACTCTACCCAAAGCATGTCGTCCCTACCCACAATTGACCCATCCTCTGGGTCCCTCTATTCCACCTCGAATGCAGCTGATACATCCAGTGGCGGCTACGATGGCCACCGAGCACAAAACTCCGGCCATGTAGCCATTGACCTAAACAGGCGTAACTCAACCACAACCATGTAATCGGTTGTCTCCAAGAGCACGCACACCTTCAAGTCCTACCCACTATCTTTGCTCCAATCACCCGTATCTTCAATGTAATCCCTACACGTCCGTCATTTTCTGGCACGCAGCAACGACATTGGAAAGCACATGGATGTCTCCGACCTCCCTGCTCGGTCAACTGGACGCACTCCCTCGCCACGCTTCTACTTCCATTGCTGAACATCGGCTGCCAACCCTTTCCTCACCTAGATAAGGCCCCCACCACAACCACGACCTAACATGCTACGACCGGTATGCCGCCCTTCCATTCCTTTCCTCTTACCTGTCCTTACCATTCACCCATCCCGTACGCTTCTGTTCCCCTATCCCTGCTGTTCACCACACCTACATCCACATTCCCTTTTTGCACTTTGTATCCTATTGGTTTTTTTTTTTTTTACTTACCCTTTTCCCCTTCGTTGACATGGTTAGGGCCGACATGTCTATTGGCGCAGTGATAGTTGAATTTATAAACAAAAATAAAACAAATTTTCACTGAATAAACCCGAGGCTTATGTACTATCGTGTTGTTTTTTAACACTATTGAAATGCATTTTAATTGCGTGGACAAACGACCAGCTGTAAAATATATGAACGCACGCGCGCTGTTTGTACAGTCATCTACATTTACATATTAACCAATTTTCTATATCGTAGTTGCTTGTGATAGCCTCAGGGAATATCCTTAAGGCGCGGTTAAAGTATTGAAGCACATTGGTTGATCTTGCTTCTGTAAAGTGTACCACGAAAATACCGTAAGCACCTAGAAGAGGTGTAGAAAGCCATGAGAAGATGTGCGGCAATCGCAGGGACCGACTTGTATCAGCAACACATCGATTAAACAGCAATAACGCCTGCTTCTTAGGGCTCAATAAACTCCACAAGTATACTTTTTTTCTGGATATAATGTTGATAGTTATGTATTATCGACTTGCGAAATGCATGAAATACATCTTATCTTTCCCAATAGATTACATGCTATGCGCAACACTGCCACAGAGCGCTTTAAAAAAAATGAGAAAAATCCTTTGCATCCGTAGGATAATCGATACTTTCCGGGTCTCAAGAGATAGGACTACAATTTACAGTTAATGCACTGTCGTAGCACCCGACGGCAAACCATAAATACAACAACTTTGATTGGTACATCAGCCTTGCATACTTATTGTTTTCATTTTCCAATGTGCCCAGTGGCTTCTGTATTATTGTAATTTTTTTAATCGGGAAAAAATTCATTATACTTCACCAGTTAGCTGCACACCGTTACGCAGAGTAGGGGCTAGGTATACGTGCTGTTTATCAACGCTTTGTAGTGTAAATATCTCTTACGCTGATGTCAACATTAGTGTTTATCCCTCGAAGCACTCGAAGTACGCACATGTAGAACAGCAGATTGTCGAGAAAGTCTATCTTTCTTTTACTTACTGTATGTCTCTGCATTGCTCGCGCTTAATTCAGTACCTTTTCAGTATTCTACAACGCCGATCTCTGATTACGACGCATGCACAACCATTCCTCTTCGGTATTATTTAGTGGGATCATCACTGAGTTGCTCGGTGTGTGACACCGATAGTGTTTGAAACTAATGAAGTAGAGATTGTTTTGAACAAGTCGTGTCTCCCACAAGAAGCATTCTCAGATGTATAACTCAGGACTGAAGTGTACCGTATAGAAAAGCGCACCGTCTTGCGACTGGTCTGATGATATGGCCCAAGCACATTGGTAAAATGCAAACTCACTTTTTTTAATAAAAAAAACCTGCGAATTCAAGTTTGGGCTTTGTAATTTTACAACAATCAGTACTTATCTTTCGATGAGTTTAAAGCTCATGACATTTAATTTTTCTACTATTACTTTACAGGGATGGAGCGAGTTCTCTATTAATGCCTTGGATTCTACAATGCTGATCGTTACAGATTATCTCTGCTTATTCTTTTCTTTGGTTGTTTCATTTTTGACTTTTCGCCTTTTTTGTCCTTGTTGCGTTTTGCTTTGTCAAACAAAGTGGATGACCTTAAACCTTCGTCAATAAGCTCCTCACAACGGGTCTTGATTGTTGTTGAATCATCTTGGGTAGTCACATAAACATCTGGATACCGAAGACTAAAGAGATGTTGTGAATAAGGGAGCACAGATCATTGTTTTATACCTTAACCACATATACAAGATGATCTTTTTGTGTTTCATTTCGAGATCATTTAGTTCGGATGGACTCTTCGGACAGGAATCCGGTAGTACAACCAGATTATCCAAAGTACACTGTCCATTCTCACTAAAGACTTTGGCTAGATTCTTGATTGCATCTAAACCATCCTGCTTGCGGGAATTCACAGGTGCTGTCACGAATTGATACCTATCGCGTATTTCCATTGGAATATCCTGAATGGTATCTGCAATTTTCTACTCAAATAATCAGCTCAATCTTGAGCTTATTGCTATTCGTTACTACCTTTTGATCTTCATAATTACAAAGGAAGTAATTACCGTCCATAGATGCCAACTCTTCAAATTTTTGCTATTCAACAGTCAGTAGCAGCTAGGAATACTCGCCCATCCTTACCAAGAGTGCAGAGAAAGGTTCGTTAGGCAACTGATGAGCGAATAATTCCAAGATATCTACAGTTGGTTGTAATCCAGCCATCTACAGGGGTTGTTACTACGTGGCGGCCAATGTATCATCTTTTTTACTTTAACGGGAACCACAGGCGCTTGCATGCACTGTTGCACGTAGGGTAGATCAGCATGCTTCATCCTACAGATAAATGAGAACTAGTCTCCTCATTGCTGGTCAACTCACGTTGTCACTTCACCAGACGCATATGCTGTGCCAAATCTGCCTGCGCGACCACCGATCTGTTTCAGTTGAGGTATACTAACATAACGTTCTTCTTTTCCATCAAATTTCTTGACTGTCGAGAAAACGACACGCTTGATGTTTCTATGCAGAAATAAGGCTCATGAATGTTTGCTTTCTGACGTCTTACAAATTCAGTCCCATGCCGACAGCATCTGAGGCGACCAATACGTCCACGTCACTGTTAGGGTCATTAAAGACTTTTGCTTGAAGAGCCCGGGTTTCTGTAAAACACACACATTTATATCTTTTCACAAACCCTTTTCTTCTTCTTACCTGGAGGAAGGCCACCATAAGCTACCGCACATTTGAAGTTCGTCTCTTTTTCAATCTCCTTCTTGATTTTAAAGATATCCGTTCGTGAAAAAGCAATCACACAGTCGCCTTTTTGAATATTGCGCCAGTCTCGATCGAGGGATTTATTTACAACGTTAACTGGAGTGAGACGGTCGTATTCGTTTACAATGACTTCCTCGCTAAGCGATTCGCAGATATTTTTGATTACTGGTACAACAGATGCTTCACCACACAGATGAATTTCCTTAGCCTGTAAACCAAGTAATGCTTGTGTCCAGGCCCATCCTCGGTTAGAATCGGCAATCATCTGGATTTCATCAATGACAGCAACTTCCAAGGGTCTTCCCAAATTAGCCATTTCAATAGTGGAGCTGGTAAGAGGTGCATATGGAGAAACTTCCCGTTTTTCCTCGCCCGTCAGTAAATTACATGCTACACCAGTTGCATTCATTCGCTCATAGATCTCGTGAGCGAGAAGACGCAAGGGTCCGCAGTAAATGCCTGACTCAGCTTCTGATAGTCGTTTTAATGCGTGATAGGTCTTTCCACTGTTTGTTGGTCCCACATGCATGATGATTTTTCTAACAAAGTATAAGTCATGTTTCTCCCCCAAACCTTACACCAAAAAAGGAAGAACAACCATTTACCTTTGCATTTGACGTGCTTGAGGAAACCATTCACTAGGAAACCGGAGATCACTCAACTTTCGTAATGAACGGAACTTTACAACAGCATCCTCTGGGAGATAGGGCTCGGCATACTCGTAAAATGATGACAATAGGTAACGATCAACAGACACTATAAACGCCAAAATGATGAATTACGGTCGATTTTCGTATTTCAATTGCTTACCAACACCCTCGTCGTTGTATACCGCCAAAACGCCCTCTGCATTGCATCGAGGGACTTGCCCTGCTGCCACAGCTTTGACGAAGTTTTCGGATATATCGGCAAATAACGAACCACGGATACCCATATTATTTGCTTTCTTCTTCATAATCATATTCCGAGGGAAAACGGCAAGCCGTGCACGCAGCGCTGTTCATTCCATTGTCAGTTACATTTAAGCTGGTCATCGTTCCCAATTACTTTTCTGTGCCCATGCAAGGGATTTCTTCTGTGGTAATAACATATCCAACTTCAAACCGCTTCGAAAGATCTCTCCGGCCGAAAACTGTGAGGTATTCTTCTTTGTTGGCTGCCGGAAACAAGGCGATCCTGTCGTGATCGCTGCTTGCAAGATCCTCGATGGCTGTGATTTCAACGTGTGTCGAAGTAGACATGTTGTCTGTAATGTACCAGAACGGCCAGCACGCAACATGGCCAACATAAAAGCACGAGTTGAGAAAAAGTGTCTTTTTGAACGAGTCAATTCCTGCCATGGGCAACCCCTTCCCAAATTTTCCTGTGGCTTGCGGGAGTAAATGGGTTTGGTGCCTGAAACCTTGACTGACCCACATTGTGGGACATCTCGCAGGACATTGCCACTCGAGAGACCAACAATTACAACCCTGGCTCGCTAATCGAGGAGTGTGCTGAGTTCTTGCTTAGGATTGTGGCGTATACGGCAGTAGAGGCCAAATACTGTTTAGGATGATCCAAGATGTTGACAGAAGCATCCTAAACATTCGCACCTTTTGTTGAAGTACTGCTTGTGCGACACTGCCTTCGTCAATCAACTTTCATTTCTTTTGTCCTCCAAGCTTATAAAATTGAAGCAGAGGTATATAACAGTCTATGATCTTAATAGACCGTATCACAGTAATGCAAGGAGGAAGGGGGCTCCTCACCTCCATAACAACACGTTACGACGATTGTAATAGACTAAAATCCTCCAGCTGGTATCTGACCAGTATTTCCAGTAATTAGATATTTTTGGATGAACCAGAAAATGTACTCAGAGCAGTTTTAACGAATGGTACTCGTTCATGTTTAATTGATATGCTTGTTTTCTCTAAAACCGAGACGATTCTGGACCTGGCGCAGATAACCCCCACACTCCGAGTTTACCCTGCTCCATGACTAATCGTTAACGGAACATTTGAAATCATACTAGCACGTATAGATTAGTACGAATAGCGGAATTTGATGATTGGTCAAGATTTTTGCCTCAAATGTTACTGACTGCTCGTTATTAGAAGATGCAGCAATGGTAACAACGATCTTATTGGATAAAAGAAACGTCAATGGGCATTTGTATGCATAGCAGCCATCAGTGAGGATAATCCATAGTTAGTATTTTATCTGATATGAGTTGATTCATGTGTTGCAACATCAAGCATGCTGTTGTATATGTGACCTGAATTTTTTTTTTTAGCAGGAACAAGAACAAGCAACTATTTACGTGTCAGAGATCCCCGAGGAAAAAAAAAAGTAGTCCACGTTGTTTGGAGAAGGTTAAGCACTCAACTGTGATTTGCTGTGCTATGCATACAGGACTCCTATATGCCCCTTTGAGCACCTGTGCGCTTCTTGACGAACTTGGCTTCCGCTGACAAGATTTTTTGTGATTTTGCTGCAAGTTCCAGCCGCCACCTCCTTGCGTCAAGGTTTTACAGAGAATGAGAAGATTCTGTAAAGGAATGGGAGAATTCTCTGTGTTCTTTGTTATGTAACGAGTAACTAGAACCCGCTCTTTCTCATAGACCCTTTACATTTTTGCTCTAAAGACGACACACAACAAAACGGAGTGAGGAGAAAGTATTTGTGTCCGTGTGTATGTGGTTCAATAAAGAAAATTAGGGGGCTCAAACGCGGTTGCATATGATTTATAATAGTTTGTTTGCCAAGGCGATCCATGTTACTTTTTCTCTTTCCATCTTTATTTTTACGATGGCTGATCAAACACCACGACGACGGCAAAGCGTACGATCATGTCTTCGCTTTGCTTCTTATCATCTGATCAGACTACGATCAGAACTCAGGACAAAACCCACCGTGACGCCTGATACGGCCCACACCTTGAATATTGACGAGGAAGATTTATCAAGCGATGATGATGACAGAGCAAGTCAGCTCACTTATCTCTCAGAGCTCATGTCTCGCAAAGATCACGGTCGCCATGGCTTCCGATCCAAAGCAGAACGATGTTCATCTCCTCTGCGTTCACAGCAACCACAATCAAGGAAGTTTGAGCAACAAATAAAACCACGCCTGCGGCAGTGGTATCCGTCGTTTGCTTTAGCTTCCCAATTTTTATTCCCTGCTAAATCACAGGAACAGAAACCTGTTACTGTCGTTAGTTCTCCGCCGCATGCAATGGATTCACATCATGAAGACGACGACTATAGCAGCTGCGATGAGGACGATGATGACGAAGAAGAAGACGTTCAGCCGTGTCAACGTCCACGACCAACCACAGCATTCTTGGTGTCCTTATCACCATCAGCTGCGGCCGCTGCCTCCGCAGCCAGGATGCGGCGATGGCAGGCACGCTCTCAGAGAAAATCATAAGCTTATAGATAATTGTACATGCATATCAAAACAAAAAAAAAAATCCAAACAATATACTATTGTAACAGTTTAAACACACCCAAAACCCTGGCGTGGTGAAACTGCCGACACTGTCCACACTTCTGCTTTACCATGACATTCCACGATTTTGGAAATAGAAGAGCAGCATTTTCCTATTGTTTCTTTGCTCAACGACAACACTTCCCCGGAATTTTCTTGCTAGTCTTTGTTCCTTTGCTCTCTGGCAGTGTAGTGGCTTAATAACCCTTGAATTTTACTCCTGCGTTATCCAAACGTTGCACCTCCGGGAAGTATGAAACGAATTATCCTCATATCCCTTATAACATTAAACGACCGTGGTTCTCTCATAGAATTACTATCACAGTGATACGATCTTTTAAGGAGAGATGGAGAAAATGTTACGAGATGGGTAACAATGAAGTACAATCCGCCCTGATCGATCGAAAAAGAAAAATAACTCTGTTTGTGTTCACTCTTATCCAAACCTTAATTCTTTTGTTTCCAGTCTGCTGATTAACCATGGTGGAGCTACCTAAGAATTTGTATGCATAGCTGCACGACCCAGCCAGATATACCCAACTGGGAGGTTTCGTCTGCACACTCTAAAATGAAACATATGCAGTATCCCTGTTGGTTGAAATCTGTTCTCGTCATAAATACGAAGCAATGCCTACGAACTTTAGACAAAACGCGTACACGGTAAGACCACATGCATGCTGGTAGATCAAAAAGCAAAAAATAAAAAAGGAATAGATGTCTACGTAGCTAGGTTAGGCTAGAAACAGTGGCCCGTTCAAACAGCGATACTTCCTGGCGAATCCTTAGGTCATTCTGAACCTTCTCAATATGAACAAGGGGCCACAGATTTTATCTTTCGTAATCGTTTCTGTTGTTGCTGCTGTTGCTATAAGCTTTTGGGGAAGGAGAAGGAGACTGCCGCAGGTGGCACAAGCATTCTGGATGCGTTCAGCCCAATGAACGGTTTATTCGCCCAAAAGAGACAAGTGCCAATTTTTAGTAACACATACCAACAGATGAAATTCACACTTGTGCAGGAGCAAACCAGTAGACAAATTCTACTTTTCACTAGGAATGTCAGCCAGACTATACAAACGAACCAGCACATTTGACATTTCTGCGAACAACAATTCATAGTGATGAAGCTTAAGTTAACTTTTCAATAATATGGCATAGTGCAGATGGAAGTGTCATTGTTTTTATTTATTTTATTTTCGATATACCATCACCCTACTGCATACCTACAGCATCCCTTCACCCCTAAAAAAGAGATCATATTATCATTTTGGCTGGAAAAGGAAAATCAAAGACAGGAAAACATTATATGTCTAACAAGAGTGAGAGGATTCTCGCGTACTAAACAAAACCACTGCTTAAATAGCACGTCTCTACTGCTCTTAATCATCGAATGGCCTATAGGATTTTTAACCGGTTTCTACGTCCCCGGATTCAGGGGGAACGTCTGTGGGAAAAAAAAGCTGACCCAATCAGTGAAAAAGGAAGATAGACTCTATACGGTACTGAATACCCTTATTCAATTCTCATGTGCTAAACTCTTTGTGTAGATCATGATTCTAAGATTGCATAGGTACCCTCATAGATAGTGTTCTTAGGATCGGAAAGCGATGGGAACCGTAGGGGCTCTCTTGTACCATGACCGTTTCTTTGTAGATAAACTGTGATTTTTTTTTTTCATGAAACGTGTCTTATGGTTTCAGAATGGAAGCAGTAACAACATGCTGGGACTTTATTTTAGCATGTTCTGTTTACAATTTCACATGGAATGATAACATGATCACCGTTAAAGACTAACGTTTTTCATGCGTTATATTTGTTGTATTTCAAAAATTTCATAGAAGTGACCTGCTTCTACTCTTACAGTGAACGGGAATGAAGATTTGCTCCTTATTCTTTCTTAACTACATACTAATAAGGTTCCACAAACAAAAAAACAAAACTAAATTCAGCAAGACAATCAACCAATGCAAATAGAGATAAGAAGAAGACAAAGCAATATGTATGGCTCAGCAGGGGGGGAAGACGCCGCTATTAGAAGTCGTTGGTGGAGGGGATGTAGAGGACCATGGGATGTGGAGTGCATCCTGCTGCACCGCGGGTTTTAGCGCTAAATTGGGGTAAAATGAATTCATTAAGGTACTCGTAGACGATGTAGTATCCTGAGCTTGTTGTTGCTGTGTGCACCAGTCATAATTATTGCTCATAAATGCAAATAACGTCGGGTTCAGATGCATCATGTCGAGTGATGTCGATGCTATTGTAAGAGGGGACGAGGAGATTGCTAATGGTGGCGCAGACGTTGTCATTGTTAATAAGTTAGCAGATGCTGATTGTGACGGTAGCGAAGAAGATGCTCTCCCGATAACGCGTCGTTTCACATAATAGCGTGTGCCCGGCATGCGTAGGTGCACTTGGGCTACTCCAAAGTATATCCGGGCTGGTACTGGAAGATGAGAATCGTGGATAGTAACATAATGGCTTGTTTGTCGTAGCCGTCGCTGACTGTATGCTCGTTCAATGATGCGATGATTTGCGACATCAAATTCCATAAAATAGGCATTTTCCAACATGAATCCCCAGACGACTCTAGGTAACATATCGCCGGTTGAAAGAATTCGCATATTGACAAAAAAAAAAAAAGAAAAAAAAAAGAAAAGAAAAGAAGGTTTCCAAGATAGCAAAGCTAGGACCCTGACAATCGCTGTCGTTGGTCTCTTTTTAAGGGTTTTGCAAATTATTAATAAGCGAGTGCTTATGCATCAACAACAAAGAGCCCTGCAACCTTTTACATTCAATAAATGGCTCTCAGCTGATCAAAACGACATGTTTTTTCATAGGTTCGACGATCGCCTGTGTCACAGTAACTATCTCCTATTCATAATACAACCTGCCCCGTATCCCCATTAACCCCAACCAGCATTAGCCTACAGTTATCTAGCATGCTCATAAGGCTCCATTTAGAGAAATTGCAATTCATGAATCGCAGGTTTATACAGGCACAACCGTCAAGTCTGCTTGAACATTTAGTGCTTCCTTTTTTTGTCAATCCAACGTCCAAATTCGTGTTGATAGATAATCAAAATGTAAAGCTTAATTTCCGTTCATTTTAGTATTTCAAGCAGCGTAAGGTTTATTGAAAAACGAGTAAATATCAAGGAAAAACAAAATTTATGTAAATGATAAATGGACGAGTACTGAAGCCTTGAGATGGTTGCTTCATAAGAGCATATAAGAAAGAGAAAAAAAAGGAAAAAGGGAGGGCAAGGTTTGACACGATCTGGAAGGGGAGAGATTCTTAGGATGGGAGAAATAAAAATTTGACATGTGTAAATCTTTTGTTTAGCTCAGAGTTCCATGCTGACACCCATCTCCACAATGATTCCTGGGTTTTCCGAACTCTCTGTGGTGGCGCGTCCACCTGTTTGCATAGTCATATCTTCATGTGATGGAGGGGTCGGGACATCTGCTGCTACAACAGCGTCCAGACCATGGTTTCGTCTACCAGTACCCAGTACTGCTGGATCCTGATGTGTAGCTCCTTGAACAGACACGATTGCGTTTTGGGATGTGGGTGATCCCGCACGTCCAGTCCCTAGCACAGCTGCTGACTGTTCACTCTCACGCATGGCTGTCGGCTGTCTTTCCACGCACCACCATCGATGTCCATCGCCCCAAGCCTTGCTTTGGCATTCTTTGCTGCAATATTTTGCTTTCCGACATCTGCGACACTTTGCAAACTCGCGTGGCTGTCGCTCCCACTGTCCGCAGTGCATGTTTGCGCATCGCCGAACGCCTCCTCGTGTTTCATCTTTGCGGCATGCGTTTCGCATAATCACGCTGGCCCAGTGTTGGATAGCACTGGCATGATTACGCTGGGCGAATTTTTCAACAATGGAGAAAACATTTTGTTCGTAGGCTGTTAGGAAGATAGTGCGGATATGTGAATATTTGGATAGATAGGCGAGTAGCTGAAGGGATAAGAGGATATCTTCCTCACGATAAAATACGTTGTCGATGGTGGGTGTTCGTGGGTCCTGTGAATTTGGCACGGGGCGTATGGGTTCGCGACGGATCCTATTTTGGCGACGCTGAGCGGGACTAACTTTGACATAAGGGAAGGTGGAACGACGAACTGAGACGGGTAATGTGGCGCGTGTGGGCGGACGACGAATATGCGAGGTTGTGTTTTCGTTACGTTGCGGGGGTATAGAAGAAGAAGAGGAATCTGTACAAGATGGGCGGGACAGTGGGCGAACCAAAGCTGTTGGCGGAAACAGTGGTGCCGTGGTAGAAGGTGACGTTGCGGGAGCTGCAGGCATAAGTTAGTGATAAGGGGTGATGTGTGGTGCAGAATATTTAAAACACCAACCTGATGAATAATCGTTTATATTGTTATTGTTGGAAGGAGGGTGGATGGGAAAGGATTGAAATTCACGTAATGTCATGGCTCTTCTGAGAGATTCAGCCACGGGAGCTTGTCCTCGTTTCTCCTGCTCCTGTCTTTCGTTCTCTTGTCGCGCTATCTCTACAGCTCTTAGGAAATTTTCGAGCACACGCAGAACAACAGGGATCATTCCAGCTTCAACCACTCTTGTGCGGATCTGTTCAGTGCCTCTAACACCGACATTGAAGACACACTGAAAAGCGAGTGACCACTTCCAAAGACTTCTTCGATCGGAGTACTGGGTTTGAGGAGATAGTATGCGCACCAGTCGCTCTAAGCCGCCATCTAAAACCAGAATTTCTCTGATGCGAGGTGAGGTTGAGGTAAGGTAAACGAGATGAGTCAGCGAGTTAATCAAGGGTAAGGTAGCTGTGCAATCCAATGCTCTTCTGTCGTAAAGCGCCGACGTAATGCAAATGGCGGCTCTGCTTTGTCCAGGAAAGCACAGATTGGGTTCTCGCATAATTAGGTAGGTTGAAGATTAGGAATAAAAAGAAAAGGAAACGAGATGTGTTATGTCTCCAAGTTTGTTTTTTTTTTTATCACCCAAAATCTCGCTGAATCCCTCAAAGTTCTCCGACATTGCACCAATCACGTTGTGTAGATGACGCGGCATCTCAAAAAAACCAAGGTGCGATGCATCGTCCAATGCCTCACACCTTTTCTGTTTCACTCTCGCCGTTAATCCCTCTGTGATACTCTGGAAACATGTGTTGCGTTCTGTGTATCTCACGCGAAAGTTATCTCGGTAATAATAATTTACCGCTCTCTTTCCTCCCTTAGAAACGTAAACAATCGATTGATCAACCTTTTTCCATGGTAACCTCTCTTTTAAAGGCGAAAAAATATGCAACAAGAAAATTTGCGTAATTTTACTGGTGTATGAAAATAATAGAATAGGAGCTACTAAACTTGACAGCTTGTTCATCTAATTTCATCATCGTGACCATGCGTGAGCATTCATCAACCAATGTACGGTTGGCGGACTTGAACTGATAATGAGTGACAGTTTGGATCTTTGTCATTTTGGTTCATCGGGGTTATGTTATCGAACGAAAACGCTAAAGGATAGTCATGAAAGAAACAAAAAATCTCTGGGCAAGACAGGATTTGTTTACTGATGTCCAAAAATGGAAATTGTTTCGGTGATAATTCAGGGACAGATGTTACAGGACCTACTGTTGACATCGAAAGACCCACCAGTTGTCCTGACGGACATTCGAGTATCTCCTTGATTCTAGCCGCGTAAAATGTGTCCTTTCCAAATATAAAGCAAGATTCATTTGCGCTACAGGAGTGGGAAGCACTTACGCTTTAGTTTTTCTAGCACGAGAACTGTTATTAGCCTCTTTTGATCGCCCCTTGGTGTCGATAGATCAAATGTTCCCCAGTCACCTAAATATTGCTAATTGTGCGATTAGACTGTAGTTAATAGCTGTGTATTTAACTATGGATTAACGAATATACAGGTGAAAAGACTATACATTTAATAGCTAGCTTTAAATGGGAGCGATGTAGCTGCTGACGATCATTTGAGAAAGTGGTTAAAATAAAAATGGGAATCTCACATTGTCTAGATGTTAGACTACACCGATAGTTAATGTTGGCTATTCGATAGAATATAGAGGAAATGAATATCCCAGTCGTCATAGATGTGAATAACAGGGTCGCTGCGTCCAATAAGCTGCATATCTTCGACTTGCAATGCCAGTTATCAAAATACATAAGAAAGCCAAAGTTTGTGAGGATTATTTCAAAGCAATTTTTAGCAGGATACCTGTTTTCCATAATTACAAAGTGTCTTCTGTAGACAGCTGAATTCCGATCGTAATGTCTGTGTTGTTAGTTTGAAAGAGTAGTGACTGACAAACATAGTTAAAACGGCGGCATTTGTTATATCATAGCCGGGTACAAAATATGCAAACTCTTGTCGTTGATTAAATATCGACTTTGTACATTAAGCTCTTAATGAAGCTATTCAGTATGATGACCTTTCTGTCCCAATCTACTGCAGCCATATCCAGTCATACATACATTAAGATACGAACTAGCTTATCAGTGCGGCCCATTTATTCTCTATGTTAGTGCTGACATAGTAATATAATATTATGCCGGTATGTAATGATTTGTACGCAATCTCTGACAAGGAAGCTGTTTTGAAAGGTATGAAGTTTGAATTACAGTTTGTTACTGCTTAATGCCGGCGTAAATCACTACCTACTGTATTAACGCTATCAAGAGAGTGTGACGTCTAGGGTATAGCTTTAAAGTAATAAGGACCTTTTTTTTTTATTTTTATTTTTATTTTTTTAGAAAAAAAAAGGTCTCTCCATTTCATTAGACATTATTTATTATATTGTTCTATTATGAAAGTTAGATACTTTTATAATTGGTATCGGTATGTCTATGCGGGCTCGATTCAACTCTTGTAATGCTTTAACTGCAGCCTTCGAGGGGCCTATAACAAAGAACATAACAGATATATGGTGTTACGAAAGACTTATGCTGTGTTGGAACGCATCAAGCATAGGATAAGGTACACACTAATGGAATTTTGTTTTACTATTAGCAGACACAAGACTGATGAAGAAAAAAAAGCAATACAAACTTCACTGTTTGAAAATTTCTTCCCATCCACTTTATACTCAAACAACAACTCCAATAAGCCTTCCCTCCATCATTTAAAGGAAAAGTCACTATGTTTCAAGTAAAGGTTTAGTTTTTGACCATTGTTACTCGTGTGTGTGTGTGTATAAGCTGGAAGAGTAATGGGTTCCCAAAAGGTAATCGAAACCACCTGGGACACTTTATCCACATATGGAAATTTAGTCATTCGTTCTTTAGCAACATAACATCTTGACGTTAGAGAATTTTCACATCATATGCAAGGGAAACATGTTCAACCAGCACCTTAACTTTGTTTTGAGTTTAAAATAAAGACTACGATCTTCCACCGGAACTATCGATTTGGAATCTTGAGGATACGAGAAAATTGGGATTATCACGGATGCGTGGCGCATATGGTGGCTTTGTATGGCAAAGTAGCCATTTATTCAAGATAATGCGATAGTAGGTTGATTTGCTGTCAAAGTGGCATATGCTATTCTAAGTATCCTTTACCGTCATTGCTCACCTTTGGCTGCATTAATCGCTATGGCTCATCATCATTGTTTAACATGACAAGTACAGGCTCTTACACAGTACTGAAGGCTGCCGAGACGACTAGCCGAAGTTTACCGTAATGTTCAAGGAAGCAAGAAGGCTAAACTTATATCATAGATTCCAAACAAATTTAGATAATTGCATGCATGAGAAGCCTGCACAGTAGGTTCGATAAGGTTGATATCCCGTGGTGCCAAGAACTTGGATCGCTTAAGCTATTGCATAAACAAAAAAAAAAAAAAAAAAGAAAACGAATAGCCATAGGCTAAGCCTCCAATGGAAGTCGATGTTAAGAGATCCAGATAACAAAAAATCTAAATACAAAACAATGACGTTTTTTTAGAAGTTCATTTTGATAAATATAGTTAAAATCATGGTATTCGAATCATCTACGGTTCCTGCTTTTCTTGAAATTCCGTCGTAAGCATAGCCGATTAAGCGATCTGTTGCGGATCCTTTTCCCTTGCCCTTTTTCTTTTACCAAAACAAGTAAGACAGAAAAATTCATATAGCCCAATTAGTTTGTTTTTCTTCTTGATGTGGAGTATGAACAGAGAACTTTGATTGGATCAACGAAAAACCTACCCAAACAGTTTTTGGTCAGGATTGGCTCGTTTTGGGAATACCTCCTGTAACGATCTGGGGAAGCTGTTTTTTACTCTGTACCACACAAATACAACCAATGCTACGTCCCTTTCAAACCCGTATCGCCCATCAATAGTGGAGTACCAAAAACCAAAGGGACACGTGTGTGACCTTCCCGCCATGATGGTTTCACAAACGCTAAGCGCCTTTTTTGTTGCGGAGTTAAAGGTGTCCAATATAAAAACGTCGGCCTTATCCCGTATCAAGTTGTTTTTTTTTTTGCTCCCTTTTCTATTACATGTATTATCTTTACTGCATGTATTATTAGACACTGTACTATCTAACACCTGAAAAAGACATTTAAAAAGAAAAGTATTTACTCATGGGAATCTCACTTATACCTGGCGAGTTTTCGCCATTCACCATTGCCATCGCCATTATCAGTGGGTTCATTCTGTTCTTCGGCTATGTATCAATGTTTATCAAGGAAAAATTGTTCATTTCCGAAGCATGTGAGTTTATAACTATAAAATACTCTGATTTTAGTTGACAAACCTTGTACTTCCGTGATTTTCCCCAATTAGTCGTTGCACTTTTTGTCGGTATCATAGCCGGACCGCTTGTCTCCAATGGCTTCGATCCATACAGCTGGGATGGTCATGATGAAATTACAAAGCAGTTGACTCGATGTATTATTGCGATTCAAGTATGTGCTATTGATACGTATTCATAATTCGGAGTCTGATGTCAATTTGCGTTCTAGGTGATGGCCGTAGGCATCGAATTACCAAAGTACGTGATCTTTACCAACTGATCAACAGGATGATTAAACAGCCTTTCTTATTTTTCTAAAGGCATTATATGAAAAAGGAATGGCTCACGATGTTCATGCTGTTGATACCAGTCATGATCTTCATGTGGTTAGTAAGCGGTTTATTTATTTGGGGGTTGATCCCACCTATCAATTATGTAAGTACCAGAAGTCTAGACGCTAGAAAAAGGGGAAATTAATCATCGGTTTTCCAGTTGGAAGCTCTTGTGATTGCAGCTTGCGTATGTCCCACGGATCCCGTAAGTGTTTTGAAACTTAAGAAGCCTTTCCTTATTTTTATTTTGTTATTTTTTTTTAGATTCTAGCCAATTCAGTGGTGAAAGGACGTTTCGCAGAAAAGCATGTGCCAGCCCATATTCGAAATGCATTATCAGCAGAAAGGTCGGAGAAAGAGACATTTAGGTCTTAGAACTAATAACAGAGCAACAGTGGCGCAAATGACGGCATGGGATTCCCGTTTTTATTTTTAGCTATCTTCCTGATTGCCGAGGATAACGTTGGAACTGCTGTTGGTAAATGGGTTTATGAGACGTGTCTCTTCCAGATCTTACTTTCCGTCATTATTGGTATTGTCGTTGGTTGGGTTGCCCGAAAGATACTTCAATGGTCTGAACGCAAGTAAGTTTGACGATCATTTTCTGCAGAATGTGGTCGCCTGATACACTTTACCAGTCACCTCATTGACAAGCCGAGTTTCTTATGTTTTGCCATTGCTCTTGCGGTAAGTTTTTGATTTAACATTGAAACACCGCTGACGAGCACAAATAGCTCTTTTTGATGAGCATGACCGGGTTTTCTGGAAGTGACGACGTACTTGCCTGTTTCGCCGCAGGAAATGCTTTCTCATGGGATGATTGGTTCCGACAAGAAACCGAGGAAGCTCATTTTCAGGAAGTGATCGACATGATGTTGAACTTGGCTGTTTTTGTTTACATTGGTGCCATTATTGTAAGTTTCTTCGGTCATTGAAGCGTTCTGTTCCTTATAACCGTTATTTAATTTTTAGCCGTGGTCTGACTTTGGTAACGCTGCTTTGGGATTGGCCCCCTGGCGATTGGTTGTCATTGCCATTTTAATTCTTCTCTTCCGACGTCTACCGATTGTGATTGCGCTGAAGCCAGTGTTACCAGCAATGAAGACCTACCGTGAAGCAGTTTTTAGCGGATGGTTTGGTCCTATGGGTGTTGGTGCAGTGTTTTTATCTATGATTGCGAAGGAGGAGCTCGAAGAGGTTTATGCTGGGCGTGAAGAACCGGTGGCAATTAAATTAATTAGTCCTGTCGTACTCTTCATCGTGCTGTCGTCAACACTTGTACACGGTACAACGATTCCATTATTTAAACTTGGAAAGCGTATTCGTACCCGCACACTATCAATTACAAGCACCGGAAGTAACCAAGTCCTACGACTACCTAAAATCCGACAGCGGTCGGAGGAAGAGCGAAAGAGCATGGTGATCGAGGGACCAATGAGCGAAACGCAGCGAAACACGCTTATTAATACCATTCAAAAAGAAAGAGCAAAAGAGCAGGAGTTGGACGGTGCTACTGTTACTGCTGGTGTCCAAAGACAGAGCGTGGCGATTGACGTGCCAGATAATCAGTCCATAGGGGAATTAGCCGAAGAAGACTTCTTACCTGGTGAGGCTGACGTTGCAGATCAGGCACAGGGTATTCGGTTCTTGGAACCAGTTATTCCACGACAAGCTCAGCAACAATCATCGAATATCGAGAGAAACGAAGCTAGTGTGTCTAGTATGCGCAGCTGGCGGAATAAACTGAGCTCAGAGGAAGCTTCTTCTGGTGGAGGTGGAGGTGGAGGACTCCGACATCTTTTCCGACGCAATAAGGATTCGGTTGATCTGAAGAACGTTTTCACACCGCCGTCGGAGAAGAACGGTGTGGAACAGCAACAAGACGTTGAATCCGACTTGAGAGGTGTTTCCGATCCACGTATCCAGATTTGGGAGGAGGACCAACAGGTGGTGATCGAAGATACAGACGACACTGCACAAATCGTTGTCGATAAATCTGATTCACATTGGCAGCAAAAAGTAGCTGACAGCGTCAACAAGCTAGAGATGGCAATCGATGCTAAGGACAGACCATCATCATAATTTTTTATACATAGTACTTACCAACATTATTCTTGTACGTTTCTCCCTCTCACACACTTTCCTCTTCTTTCTTTCTTTTTTCTCTGTATACATGTGCCATGGATCAATTCCTTTTTGTTGTGTTGCAACGTTTGTAATTGTATACTATGTAGGGCAAAGGCAATGGCACAATATTTCATTCTCTCCCCCTTTTCTACTTTTATGAAAAAAAAAATGTCATAAACATGATGAGAACGATAGGATGCAATGAACTATATCTAATTAATGGTAGTACAAATGTTGAACAAGGAGGGTATGTTGGGAAGAAAAGAGGAGATTTTGTCGCATATAACTAGCGCCACATAGTATGGGTATCATTAAGAGAAAGCGGGTAAAGGTAAAAATTATGATTTTGTCCGTGTTTTCATCTTCTCTTGGGTTTCTCGCCTTGATCTTCTACGCTCTCGGCATGCTTCTCGGCGGCGTTCCAGATCTTCATTCGTAACCTCTGTCAGTGACCCCAATCGACGGAATGTGTTCTATTACGTAATTGTCAGACATTCAAAACGGTGATGTAAAGATATTTACCTCCAGCAGCAGTTGACAGTTGATTACTCGTTTAGGCATATTCTGCATGTGCGATGTACGTTAGCCGATGGATAAAGCGAGATTTTTTTTCTCACCTGTATTACTTGAAAAATTTCCAACGAGTCGTCCAATGACATGATTGTAGGTTCACACATCTTCAACAATGTCAAAGCTACTCGGAATAGTACACTAACACCTTCGCTATTGTTTCATAGTGGAAAAAATCAAATGAGTCCTAAATATTAAGTTTTATTAAGCCTTCTGATGACTTACTAGAAAAAGCAATCCCACACACGGAGGACTGTCTATGTGCACACATTGTTAAGTCTTCTTTTTCCCTTTTTCATCCTGTCCTTCTCCAAAAACAGAACAAGGCTGTGCTGCAGTACATACCTCGATCGGCAGAATATTGATAAACAGGGTCAAGAACCAATGGCTGGTAACTAAAGTCATCGTTGGCATCGATACGCCATCCTCTTCCGATTCCCAAAATGTTTTATCCGACATCCTGTTCCACAAGTGTGGCATACGTTCCCAGACCAACATCATCAAGACGTTTTGATCTAGATTAGATCCTTCCATCGTAACGTCATACACACCCGCGGGTAAGATATTTTGCACGATGGCCACCATGGTCCAGAATGCCTCCTCTTCCTTCATGAAGAGTAACAGCATCCCGACCACAAAGTTTAGGGATTGACAGTAGCCGATCGATGGACAGTAAACTGAAAAAGCTGAGAGGACCCTTCTCAGGGCAGCGATGGCAGGTACGTGATCGGTAGAGGGTGGTGTACCTGCAGAAGCTCCTGTTTTAAATTGCTTATTTTCTGGAAACGTCCGATGTAGATCACGTTCAATAATATCTGCAAACTCATTTTCATTGCCAAGTTCTTGAGCCTTGGCTACGAATTTGTCATATACCCCTGGATTTGCATCCATTTTCGCCTCGGCACCGCTATAATGTAACCATGCCTACGCTAGATGAGAAACTAAATCCCAACCCAAGAAAACTTACGCGACCACGTAGGTGGGCCGGAATACCTTTGCGAATATATCTTCTTACTAAGGCACAACACATGATGTAAACCATTTGCCTTTTTTACTCGTAATTTACCTTTTGCATTTCGGTCTGGAAACTTTGTGTCATTTTCCTCCAAAAGTTGTTGCCATCGTGCCAGACGACGTTCCAGAATCGGTGCATACATTTTTTCGAACTCATGGTGATCTTCGAGAGAGAGCCATTGAGATGATTTTCTGAAACCATACCGATCTCTAGATAGTACATGTAGGAAACGTAAGCTACTGATAACCAGAACCCTCCCTTACGTTTCAGCTTCGCTGTCGTCCGTTCGTGGAGGAGGATAAACCTGATGTGATCCATCGTCATATAGCGCTTTCAAAGGTTCATGACGATGAAATCGTTTGTGAAAATGGAATAGCGAATGTTTCTCGTTATCGTGATGCTTGTGGCCTTTTTTTAAAGCCAATTTCTCCTTGACAGAGACAGGAAGAAAGGCTTTGTGTGACTTGGATGGTGTTGGTACGGGTGCGTTGTCATGGGATCGAGTTTGTGTTAATATATCATCTGTAGTAGCTGGTGTAGGTGATCCTGTAATAGATGGCGGCATCCAGTGCTGCCATTCAGTACTCTTTTCCTCTTTTGATCTCCGTTCTTCCTTTCGTTTCGTAGACAACGGTGCGTCTTTCTTCTTTTCCTCTTTTTTTGCTTCTAATTCTTCCGCCTCTGCCTCCTCTTCCGGTTCTTCTTTTGAGGTTTCTAACGGATGGACTGCTGGAGGTGGACGAACAGCCCTTCGCATAAGCACACCTTCGATGATCGCCCCTGTCTGGTGCTCCGTCGCTGATCTCGAATCAAAGTCGTTTCCGCCGTCGTCTGACTCAGAGTCCGACTCGATTGGGCTCGACCGTAATTGAGAGGGTACTGTGGGTGGCGCAACGTCTGTTCGGGAATTATGGTATATCTTACTCTTTCTAACGGTTTGCTGGTGTGCATGTACAAAAGTATCTGAGCGTTGTCGTCGAATCGACTCTGCATAGTGGGCCGAGAAAGTCGACGATCGTGATCGCGAAGGTACATTTGTGGCGATGAAATCTCCAGAGGATGTTTTACGAAGAGCCACAGAGACAGAAGGTGTGGGTTTCCTGTCTTTGGGAACTTGGAGAGACGCCATGATGAGAATGAGAGAGAGAAAGAGGGAAGAGGTTGAGAAAGGAGCTTCAATTTTTTTTGATCCTCGTGGCTTGAGATTCATTTGTGTCACGATGCGCACAAAGGGTGAATATCTGGTCCCTAACACAGGCACAATTGTTGTCTCTCGGTGTTTTTACAGGGTTTTGGAAGTGATGAAAGATTACTTCGAGCTGACTAGGAATCTCCGCAAGGGTGAAAAACAAAACCGGTTTTCTTTTGACAAGCTCTTTCTTTTGTATTGTATAGGCGACAAGTAACTTTTATTCCAAGGAAACAAACGCTCTCTATTGGATAAATATGATGATCATACACCTTGTCTAAAATCGGAATGACCGAGAAAAACGGAAGCCATGTGCAAAGAAGAACGTCTGATCTTTTTGTGCGAATGCATACGTTAAAAAATGATATGGTTTGGAGGATGCTTTAGTTGGTACACCCGACGTCAAAGGTAATAGGTATTTGAAACATTAAAAGGATCTGGAATCAGTGGATCGTACTACTCCAGAGCTAATACAGATTTCCCTCGTTAAATTCAATGCCTCCGTCAGAGCAAAACGATTGAAAATAGACGGGGGCGAACACAAACTTATTGACAATATGCGGGTTTTGAATTCGACGGAGTCAATGTTATCAAAACGCGCAGTCAACACAAATGGAGACTTTTATTCTTAAAGGAACTGAGGAAGTGATTAGAGGACGAGACTGGTTTAAGACACTCTCTTTACAAGTCATCTCGTACAGATCGAAGCCCCTTCTTCAACTCTCTCTGGATTTCATCATTCAGAACACATAATGCCTCATTGATGCAAAGAAACTTTTCGGCAGATAATTTTACTGTGATCATTACCAATATGATTTTTACTGCAGTATATATCTACTTATACGACACCATCTTTTACTGAAAGTAGTTCTTTGTTTCCATATTATACACGATCTATGTATTCAGAATAACCATAACTCATAATGTAGCGTCTATGAGTCATTGCTCTTCTTGGCACGAGCATGAATTACTGCATAATGACCATATAATGACTACGTAATGATAGCCACAGGTTTTAGACAACGGAGCTTTGTGTGTCATTTCCTACTCCTCTTTCATTTCACGCTCTGCTTATTTCAAATATTTTCGCATACACCGAGGGTTAGAAATTGAAGAGGGGACACTGCAAAAGAGCTTTTCCGATAGCTGGTATCATCGCCGTCATCTTGTCAATCAAGTTTCGCTATCGATCGAGATGACTTTACTTGGCCACAAATCGAATACGACATTATTAAAGCCATCCCTGATGAAGAAAATGAATATGTGGTTGAGCTTTCTACAAAAGGAAAACTTTACCACGTCAATGTAGTAATAAGTTCCTGGATGAAGAGACCCAAGAAGGCCTGAAGCACCAATTCTGAGGTCTACAAAACGAGCTCAATAGAGAGTATCTCAAAATCAGAGGTAATCTTTAATCACTGCTCATTTTTTAAAACAATGATCATGCCATCAGTCATACTGACAACAGTACACTAATAGATAGTTTTTAAAGAAAACCTCGATTCCACTTCAACCCCCTTCTGGCATTGAACCGTGAACATAGTGAGGACTTGAACATTTTTATAAGTTTTTTTCCCGTTTTCCCAGAATCATTGAAGATACGCGGGGGTTGAACATAGCGAGGCGTGAGCATAACGAGGGGGCACTGTACGATATTCCACTATGTCCATTTGGTGGGGTATTCCATCATGGGTGAGTACACTTCGAATGCATCAAAGAAGTATTAACTTACATTCCTTTTTAATTGTTCGATTATTACCATTTTTTAGGCAACAAAATCCAGATGATGGACGTAGACGTCCCATTTGGGGTAGTAACAAGAGTTCGGCGAACTGAAGAATTGTTCTACCCCAGGTGCAATGGCGACTTCGGAGCACGATTTACATCGTTGCTTACGCTTGCTTTGTCGGGCAAGCTGATCCTGCAGGAAACACTGGAGAAGCTGAATAATGCAAAGAAGCCTGTACGAGGGCTCCGGCCTGGATCGCAGCCAGCCCTACCACCTTCCTTAATAACCCCTTTTTTCTCTTCAAGCTCCTCGCCCTCGGACCATCACCATCACCATCTACATCAACTTCTTCGCCGACGAAAAAGCAGAAGTTACTCTGATATTTAAATAAACTGTTTCCAAAAAACTATTCTTTTTGGGGGGCGACTAAAGACCGGGGACACCGCAACATTCTTTTATTATAACCTCAGCACCATAAGCACTCTAGCATACTCTATGGATAGAGAAAAACGAAGATCTAATAAATTTAAAAACATTGATAAACCGATCAGAGTATGTCGTAGATGTCCGAATGATAGTGCGCTATGGTAAGCAGCGAAAGCTGAGGATTAGATGCGTCAACTACCCGTAGTATATAACAAACATATAAACGTCTGATGATCAATACAAGACACACATAAAGAAAGTAGCAGCATTTATCCTTAGGAAATAATATCGCACTTATTTTGTAGCATAATGAATATGCGAGAAAGGATCCAGAGAACCTCCATTAAGCCAATGACAAGTCATCATTTCACTATGACGTCCGTGACACTTCTCGACAGTAATTACAATTTCGACCCATTGGCTTGATACAACCCATTGTCATTTTTCGACTGAGCGACAGCACTTGCAGCTTATTCTTGACATTCTTGATAAACAGCTTTGACCGTATCAACTAAAGATCAGCAAGATAAGAACGCTACCAGTAAGAAAGCAAGGAAATAAATACATTCAACATATAGGTTATCTCTTTTACCTCTAGTTACCAGATATAGGATCGCGCTTGGAGTATGCTGGGATTCTAATGCTTGCAGACCGGTAGTATCAGTGACAGTAAACAGAGGGAAAAACAGAAAAAGAAATGAACCGGAGTACCAATGAGAGGGACATCTCGAGAGAAGGCACTGTCGAGGCCATCTGGTAAACAGCGATTCACCACGTCAACTATGAGAGGGACGTGTAACTAAGAAATGTAAAAAAAAAATACAAACTTCTTCTAACCTGCTTGTATACGCGTCTCTAGATCTAATGCGGGTGACAATATCCACGAATAGCAATAAAAAGAGGGGCCAAGGTACAACAAGCATCTCAACTTGGTTAGGACGCCCATCTTACTGAGTTTAGTCTGGCGCATTCCTATAGCGCACAGATAGAATGCTGGTTATCAATGACGCTATCCGGCTTTACTGCTCTATTAGGAATATGGTTTATGAGTGACTTTTTATACCACTAGAGACAACATTTGATATAAAGTTCACAGCCGTTTATCAAAAGTAAAAAATTCTGCGCGGATAACCTCAGCGTTCAATTGGTTTTCATACAGGGTACACTTTGCTGTTAAAATTTAGAGTTGCTTTATTATGATTGTTGCAAAGCTGGATTGAGCTCGGCTATTTTCAAAGAGCGGGATAACTTTGCTAGCTGCCGCTATAGCCGTTTGTTGTATGCTTTTTCTACCTGCTTCGCGTTTTAGTCGCCATTATAGCAACTTAAGCATTGCAGTCAGAGCGATCATTACCATCGCTTGAAATTACAAACCCATTCGCAACCTCCAGCACATTCTGTTAGCAGTTCCTTCAGGTGCTACAGTAAGTGACTCGGAAAGCATTCGTTGTGTCCGGTGTCCATGGACTTTCCGGAACCTGAGAAGAAATTTCCGCCACGTTTTTTTTTTTTTACCCCACGGTTGGGTGTACATCAAAAAAAGGAACACACTACCTTACTCATGAACAGCAGCGATGCTCCTCCACAAAATAACGACGATCGCAGCAATTCACTACCACACAATTTTCCGTCCAGACATGGTTCAGCACAACTTACCAGTACTGGAAAACTATGCTACCGACACAGACCTGATCTTGTAAAAAAACACATGTCTGATTCATTCGGTACAGATGTCGAACGGGTAAAGCATAGAATATCTCTTGATCGAAGCCCTCCTGAAAATGTTATCCCAATAGCAACTACAAGGTCTGGCAGTGTCTGACAGGGCGGCCATTACCCATATTTGGTCCATCTTTTCCGCTGCTCCTGCAGACCAACGCGTATTGATACTCAAAGGTCTCTTGTCAACTTGCTGTATGCCACAACTATCATATATATACGATGAAGTAAAGCCACTTCTGCGGATCGACTTCCCAGCGGTTTTGCCCAGAGAAATTGTCTTAAAGATCTTTTCTTACTTGGATGCCAGATCGTTGTGTCACGCAGCGCAGGTTTCCAGGGCATGGAGGGAGCTGGCGGATGACGATGTCGTATGGCACCGGATGTGTGAACAACATATTGACAAAAAATGCGTAAAATGTGGATGGGGTTTACCATTACTGAAAAAAAAACCAACAGGGGTGATACGCAAACGTCCTTCGGCAGAATCCATAGCACCCCTCCACATGACCTGTGGTCCCACGACTTCAGAATTCGATACTCCTATGACGAAGCGTGGTCGGACGGATGGAGATGTGTCTTACGATCCAGTGGATGGTGATATGTCCGAAACGATAATTAGAAAATCTTGGAAAAGCATGTACAGTGAACGGCTTGTGGTCGAGCGTAACTGGAGAAATAACAAATACAAATTACACATCCTAAACGGTCATACAGATGGCGTCATGTGTGTCCAATTTTGCGACACAGCCAACGTCTTGATGACGGGTTCGTACGACAGAACGATTCGTATCTGGAATTTGCAGACGGGTGAAGAGATCCGTAAGATGACAGGCCATACGCGATGCGTTCGTGCGTTACAATTTGATGACACTAAGTTGATTTCTGGAGCCATGGACAATACGCTGAAAATCTGGAATTGGCATACTGGGCAATGCATACGTACACTTGAGGGTCATACGGGTGGCGTGTTGTGTCTTCATTTTGGATCTCGCTTGATGGCCAGTGGGTCTACAGACTATACAATTCGGGTTTGGAATTGTCAGATTGGAGAGTGCTGCACATTGACGGGACATACGGAGTGGGTCAATTCAGTCCGGATATGCAGTGGCGAATCCCAACTTGTTTCTGCAAGTGACGATTCAACCATTCGGATTTGGGACTTATGTACACGATCCTGTATCAAGGTGTTTGGTGGACATGTTGGTCAGGTGCAGATTGCATTGCCTAGCCCCCAAGGGTTTACGCATCGACTGGCGGAGCAAGTGGCACCCATAGTATACCAGCAACAACAGCAGCAGCAACAGGCCACTGGGTTCCGTGTGATGGGACGCGGAACGGAGAGCGGCCGCATAGCCACAAATACTGTCATAGCCGAAAGCAATAACACACACCCGTTATCCGATAGACCCGTTATTGTCTCTGGATCACTAGACAATACCATCAAACTATGGGATATGGCGACAGGCACATGCATACGTACTTTGTTTGGACACGTTGAAGGGGTTTGGAGCTTAGCTTATGACAAGCTTCGTCTTGTTTCCGGCTCCCATGACAATACCATCCGGATTTGGGATATGGAAAGCGGTCGATGCATGCACGCACTAAATGGCCACAATGGACCCGTTACAGCGGTGGCCCTTAGTGATACCAAGATCGTGACCACGTCAGACGATGGTAGCGTGAAGATCTGGGACTATGGTGTTCAAGAAGGGTGAATTCCATTCCCCAATATCATACCTCTGTCATTTTTGTTTCCTTATCGTTTTGCAACGCATTGCTGTTAAGGAAGGGGGAAAGCCTTTTTCCATGGCTTCCATTTATGTTAGAGCCTCTTTGACAAAATGGATTTACTATACTACCTACGCATAACATTAGCTGCTGAAGTCATTTCTTCCCTATTTCTTTTTCATTACATGTAGAAAACCGTCGCAACCAAGATAATCATGAAATATAAACAACATCATTTAGAACACCGATCACGTCATTATTGCATCCCTATTGAGCTGATAGTTTTTTTTTGAAAAAAAAAAAGTGAGAAACGGGAAGAAAGAGATATCTGGCTGTGTGTACAATCGGAAACAAAATGAATCTAATCTTCTTCTCTGGTTGTATGTCCGACGATCGTTTGAGCGTCCGTAAAAATTCCCAGCTTCTCAGTCTAGGTATGCACGCCTTAATATCACATTTCTAAAGCCCTTACTTGATACATCAAGTGCATTAAGCATTGTAGACCAACTACTGTTAGGACATCTTTATTGTGGTACACGGGCACTAAGCAATCTCTACAATTTTTAAACGCGCTCGGAACAAATGAAAATCAATGACGTCTTTTCGGAAAAGATGGCGATGTCGCATCATCAGGAATCGGACGTCGTATCCCCGACAATTATAATTTACAGGCCTTTGCATGTGTTTTTGCGCCGTTTTCAGTGTGCTTTTGCGTTCGCTAACGGAACACCTTTGCGTTGACTGGGAAGAGCTAAGGGTGATTTTTGGCTCTGGTAAGAGCGACACATAAATCGGTCAACGATGGCCTATTAGGATAGCATAGGACAAACATCCAATAGAAAACGTAGGCTTTTGAATATTTGCGGCTTACTAAGATGTTTGGAGCTATAATTATGCTGATTTATCGTGCGTATTCGGTCCATGCATGTAGCTCAAGTCAAGACAAACACAAGATTATTCCTTCGATATATAGTATCATGATCGAGCGACAGTTCTGCTTGTCCATAAGGAGCTTCCAGTTTACCCAAACCTGATATTCATTATTATTATTTTTGGGCAGCTTGTTTCATGATATCAATCGGGCCCTTTTCTGCGAGTACCCCAATACGGCACGTCATACTTTGACGCGTTTCCCCATTGATAAGATGGGTGTTGTCCCTTTCATCTTTTCTCCTTCCTTTATAGTTTACTACTGCACTTTCCGCTATCTGACATATTGATACCTTGTCAGTCAGATGTATGACAAAACTATCTTGTAAGTCGAAGTATGCAGATATGGAAAAATTTATCTAACCGCATGATTCCGGCATAGTACATCAATCTCTCGATTACGAAGTTAGAAAGTTACGAAATGACATGCTGGTCTCAGTAAAGGTAATTTTATACAACAACAACAATTATCGTTCATTAGTATTACTTTTTCAGAACGTACAGTAACCTTTGAAGAAAATGTATCTACAAGGCATCTCTGAAGAGAATCATTTGAAGAAATAAGGTACGACAACACTGGGTTTTGTTATTATTATGCAACCATCTAACTGTAGGACACAAGAGACCTTAGAAAGCTTACTTGAAACGCTCCATATTGCTCGCTTTGCTGTCATTGGTAGACACAGTCATCAATAAATCGCAGCAAGAATTTGTCTCTGAAAGCGAAGGGCAAGGATAACTCTTCCGGAACATTCGACAACTTGAAGCATCAAGTGGTTTCTGACACAAGCGAAATTCCAACAAAGCGGTGCGGAAACAAAACATCGATAGAATGTCGTTATGGCTCCTAACCTCAATTTTTTTACAGTCCATCAGACGTAAGCAAGACGAATATTTATCACAAGGAGGTGAGTGGATTTTCCAATTTATAATACCGGACAAACATTCCCGGCAAATTGCTCTTCTCGGTCGCATGAGCGACGGGATGGCCTTCGGGGGACAATCATATTTTTCCATTTACTAACCATGAGTGTATTTTTATGTTATTCCGGTGAATTTTGTGCCCCCGAAGGGACAAGTTGATGTAAGTAAAATGTAGTTCCCGCGAAACTGATTTATCAATGACGTATATTTGGTTTATCTTTAGCGCAAACTTGGCCTTTTCCTGAACGCAAAATTATCTTAGAGTAGCGTAAAATAGCATTCAATAGACAGTAACATGACGCAATTCTTTTATGCTGATGAACATGGGAATGTTGTCGATGGGGAGTTCATGGGCTACATCATTGACAACAGTCAGTACGCTCTCGGACAGTTTCTTTTCGCATGCAATACTTGCAAAAATTGACTTTTGAGAGATTTCAATTCAATACAAAGAAGTAGATAAGTCTAAAGAAAGGACGCCAAAAAAGAAAAGTGGCATTTCGATGCAGGACTTTAGCCAGTAATTCTTATAAGCAATAAAATCAAGTATTTTTTTTATCTAATTCCTTTTAATTCAGCAGCTTCATCTAACCTTTTCTATATTTTAACTAGAATAGCATGCCACTTACTTGTAACTTATCATTTTTTTTAAAAAGAAACTAGACCTGTTCTGGTCAGTATATCAAGTATATACATAATTTAAAGTCACTTCTATCATACGAGTATTCTCTTCTTTAATTATACTTACTTGCATTGCACTGATTGGAATATCTCAGAAGTCGATTTTTGCAAGTATTGCACGTGAGAAGAAACCGTTCGAGAGCATACAGACTCTCGCCAATGATGTAGTACGTAGGCTCAGATTTATCGTCCCTAGCAACAACACTCTTACGCCTATCTTTATAAAAGAATCGTATCATGATAAATTCTAATTGCTGTGAAGGGTTTACGTCCGACTCCTAAGCATACGGTGGTTTCCATCTGTCCACCGCATTGACTTCCATTGGCTAGCAATTCTAATTCCGAGGTAACATACAGTAAATAACATTATCAATTCCGAAATCTCGGTGCCGCTTTTGCCATCACGTAGAGTAGATTGACTGCAACTGTTTTTCGGCGAGTGAAAGCATCGTCACACGATCATGGAACCGTAAGTCCGATCATTCATGATGGTTGGCCGCTGATGGCGTGATTGCTAGGCCTGTATCTTTTTATCCGTGCGCTACAGAGAGGGTACTAAATTACGTATTATCAATTTCCTTACTGGGTCGGACAGTACCAAGTTAAGGTACTTGTGCTGCCAGAGGACCATTATCCCCCTTTTTTTTTTTGCTTTTATTATTGTTTTTCAATCTTAGATTTTAGTTAACAAAAAGTGCATCTTTTATGATATCACAAGACCCACTGCTGCTTTTTGCTAATGTTCAATTTACATACGATATTGCTCCGGGTACTGCAGTAACTGATAGTCAAGAAGGGTTTACTAGGCATTCTACCAGTCATACCAGTAGCAATCACCATCACAATGTTGATATGCATGGTAACTTAATACATTACGAAGTGGCTACATATACTAAATATATTTCTGTTAAGACATACTCACACCGGCTACAAGTCCGTCTGTTCTTGACGGCGTACACTGCTATTTTAATCAACAAACGCCAGCTTCATTCCATGATCCTGTGATCTATGTTCCATCTACCAACGGCCACAGAAATTTAACCGGTCCAGATGACGATGATATTCGGTATAACAACGAAACAGCAACACAGAAACAATATGAAACCACATCAAACGATACAGTAGATGATAGTACGCCTAGTAACGAAGACAAACAGAAGATCGACAAACATGAAGAGAAACGAAGACGTAATACAGCTGCCAGTGCCCGTTTCCGAGTTAAAAAAAAGTTGCGTGAACAAGCACTAAAGCAAAAGGTTCACGAACTGATGGAAAGGATCGAGTATGGAGAAAGCCGTACTCATGAGCTAGAGCATGAAATACGATGGCTCAAAATGCTCATTGTAGAGAAAGACCGAGCACGTAAATCATAGTTCATGAAGTACATAGAAAATAGTTGATGCTGAAAATAGGACATGCTATTAATCACGCAGACAAATTGTGAGATGGCGTACTCATACCAGCAACATGACATAAGAAGTACTGTTTTTCCTAATTAGGTTACTTACAGGTTATCCTTTTGGTGGTGGCTCACATAGTATGAAGAACGCAACCTTAGTAACCCACCCTTCTTCCTCTTCAACTTTTTCATTTTTAAAGCTTGGTTAATTTTGTATTCTGTTACTCTTTCTATATATCGAAGCGCAAAGAGAAGTTACAAATTTCACAAAAAAAAAATGCTGTGGCAATTTGCCTACTCCTGTTTCCTTTCCTCAGATATTTGCGTTATTTTTCTGTATCTTTTCTATTTTAATACCTAAATAATAGTTAAGATGAGCACGGTATATAACACCTTTCGAGATTGTCAATTCCTTCTCATCGGAAGAACAAACTTCTTCTTAGTTTACGCGTCGATGTAGTGTGGCCAACACACAATTGAAAACAGCACTTCTCAGAAGAATCTAGTTACAAGTTTTGTCTGGTGAAGCACTGTTGCAATAAGCAACAGTGCTTCACTTGTCTGGCGGAAACGGTGATTAGAGCAAACAGTTTTTACCTTCGATTTGTAACTATTGTACTAGCGAGATGATTTCGATATCTTGTTCTTCAGCACAGTAGCAATGTATATATAGTTTTTATATTTACAAACCGTATCTAAGCACAATTTCCTAATGGTAAACTGGCAAAGATATACGTTTATTGTCGCGCTTCTTGCCACGGTAATAGTAAGCAATATAGCCTCATCACTAAACGCTGTGGCCATGCCGCTTTTCGACACTCAACAACTGTTACCAAATGGTTGATTCCGCGTGCGTATCAAGACTCTTTAGTCTCAACATAGTTCATTTACCAAAAATGTCATATTCCCAGTACTATAATCCTCAAAAGAATGCAGTACTGTTTTTTAGACTGGATACTAGTAAATTACTTACAGTTGACATGGACAACTACATTACTAGCATACCTATTCCATCCACCCATTGGTATTGCTTTAAAAAGATGGCAATATCTGTTCTGTTTTTACGCCATCAGTTTTAAAGGCAGTGATGAAAGGATGGCAGATCAGTATTCCGAGTTGGGCGTTAAACTTTATGCAAAGAAGCACGTGGAATACTCGTTTACCGTGTGGTCAATTTCTGTAGGAGGATGCATCTTTGGTCTATTCAATCTGTGCCTTTTCTACGTGTGATGGCCAGAGCGTATGCGTGTTTAATCCCATTTTAAATTACGGAGAAGAGAAACGTTAGTGAAATACTTTACACTTCCGCAATTATCATGTCTTCGCCCTACATCACCTGGAGGGCGGCATCTGTATCTTGCATATGCAAGCTCTGAGTACAGAAGAAGTTTTGTCCTACTTAACACAAAATGGGACAGGTAAAGTGGATACTGTTTATCTTTTTCTTCGAAGAAGCGATGTACAAAGAATACAACTTACTAGATATCAGAGAAATAAAAAAAAGTACGCTTTTGAAGTCGCTCTTCGTTTTTAACTGGCCGTTAGGTTTGGCGCGGGCCAGAAAAAAGCCACATGGTTCGCCCATGAACGCATGAAATTGGCGGACCGGCGGTTGGCCCCTATGCTTTGTTGCCTTGCTTGATATTGCGACATCATGCGACCATCGTCACTTTCCTCACAATCATCCTCAGCGTCATCTTCGTCATCATTTTCTTTCACGGGTGCAGACGACAAACCCATAAATCCCTCAGGCGGTGGAAGCTCTGCTTTCTTCTCTAGGCTGGCCGATACTGTCAGAGATACTCGTTCTAAAGTAGAGGCCAAAAAGTCAGAACTTAACGCGACCATGCAAGAGAAGTTACCCGAGTGGAAATCCCGCAGTGTAATGTATGGAAACATGGCACGCGAGAAAGGCATGGAATGGGGACAACGGGGCAAAGTTGCTGTCGAGCGATGGAAAAAGGAACGAATCGAACGAGGTTAGTTGCGAATTCACGTTTTGCTACTGGTACCATATACATCACTGTAGATCCTTCACATGCCTTGGCACAACAGCAATCATTCCCGGAGAATCCTGTCTTTGGTATGCCACTGGACGTAGCCGTAGCGTTGACTCAGCTGAAACCGGATGACCTGGTGCCGGCCGTATTCCGGCGTTGTATCGATTATCTAGACGAACATGGTAAAATAGAATTCAGAAACTTTGTTGTTTCGTGTCCTCTGTACGCGATTAACGCCAATGCATAGGAGTCCACGAGGTCGGGATTTACAGGTAAACACGACAATAGCAATTTCACCATCTATTCTACATACATGCAGACCCGTTTACCAAACCAACGTTTTTTTTCTTTACCAGAATCTCTGGAAGTGCAACAACAGTGAATAAATTACGGGCTGTATTTGATGCTGGTAAAGCACGCACATGCTAAACGCGTGAGACATCTCATCTTCGATTTAGGTTCCGATGTCGATTTCCATATCACCCGACCCGACCCACATGCAGTCGGAGCATTACTGAAGATGTATCTCAGAGAACGTGTGTAGAATGAAAATGGAGATAGAGTATCTGACAGCATTTTGTAGTACCAGACCCTATTGTACCTCCAGATATTGCCAAGGAGTACAGCCGACAGATCATGGATTCAATCAAACTATCTCAAACACATAGCGATAAGACCGCCATGGATCTCACAACAGATCAAATGCCAACAATTACGCCCGCTTTATTGGATTCACTGAGGTCCATTACCACCCGGTTGCCTGTTCACAGTTTTTGTCTTTTGCAGCTCCTCTGTCAACACTTAAAACGCATCGTATCTTATGCAGAAGAAAATCGGATGACAACGTCCAACCTTGCGTTAATTTTTATTCCTACACTTGGTATTGGGCGTGCCTTGTTCCACTGTATGGTTGACTATTACCATGATATTTACGAAGCAAAAGCAACGCCGGCTGGCCCGGCTAGTATCCCTCCACCCCTTCCTTTAAAGCCACGAAACATCCAAATTTCCAGACCAACAGTGAAACAGACAACAAACAGTGATCCCGTACAACTCAACAAAGCACTGAACAGTGTTGCACATTCAAAAACGTTGTCAGACACGGATGTCATGATGCTGCCTACACGGCCGCAGATTCCGCCACCTAAACCGAGCCGTTCACCTATCAAGCCAGCAGCCGAGTTTTTTCGACCTTCCACTAGTAATCATCAACGGCAGCAGTCAGAACATTTTTCTGCAGATAAACCAACGAAACTTTTGCGTGAATCAAAACCACGTTCAAAGTCTCTGTCGTCACCAGCCTCATCGGACCGTGTGCCGTGGAAACGCAGCGGAAAAGTAGAAGAGATTGGCCGGCAATTTGAAACCTTGATGAACGGCAATAATTTAAATAAAAACTAAAGGCGCATCAAAGCATGCATCAGACTGTATATGACTAAACACGAAACCATTTGTGTGGTGCTGAAACAGCGTCCCTTCTATGGATTATTGGAGCACCTGAAGACAACCCTATACCACCTTTTTGTTTATTAATCTGAATCGGTTTGCGATATGATGTGTCGTTTGGTATTTAAAGATAAAATCAAGACCTCCATTTCCTAGTGTCATTTCTCCATACGATAAAATGTTGTCATTGCTCTTCCCAGTCACGTTATAAGAAGTTGATCATAAAAAATCATTTTCTATCTTTCTCAATGATGATAGGAAGCAGCGATAGTTTTTCGTTTGCCTCACAGGACTTAAACATTACAAGCAGTGAAAGACAGGCTATACAGCAAGAAGAGGAAAGCCAGATTACGTTGGACAGTCAAGATATCTCTCCACTTGATACTGATGTGTTAACAAGCGGCGCAACAGTGCATCCCGGGAAAACATACATCCTAGACCATTCCATTCATGTAATTGATATACCAGAAGTAATCACGGAAGCAGATAGAGCACGGTACCGCTTTCCCCTCTCTCATCAACAAGAGGTACCGTTGCAAGCATCGGAGCAAGGCGATGAAACAATACCTACTGGTCTTGAGTTTTGCCCTACTGTACCTTGTACCCAAATGGACGCACAAGGCACCATGACACAACCACGGTTAGAAATAATATGTCTCTGTAATCTATTTCTGACATGTGAATAGTGAGATTCTGATTGCTGGCATTGAGTCAACATTGTTATCCATATGGCAAAGTATCAGAGATCAGAAGCCATTGGAAATTTCCATACGTTCTCGTGCACAGCGAAAGTAAGGGCTACAAGAAAATAACCAACGTCAGAGATCACATGAAGACAAATGAGAATTAGGACGAAACGTCAAAAGACTGAATCTACTGACGGAAGGACGCAGCGAACGCTAACCCTCGCGACTAAGAACTCGGCGAGAACGACAGGTAGACTAAAACGCACGCATCAACGTTTTCTTGACAGGACATCTTAAAGCACGCTATTTACGTGTGATTGAGAGCCTCTACGAAGCAATCGTGCACAATGTAATGATCACAAAGCGCGAAATCTTTTATAAAGATATAGACTTATTTGAGACCCAAGCTGTCGTCGACAAAGTAAGTGTAGCTAAATTTTTATTTAGTAATTAGAGCTTTCGTTTAGATCATCGACGACATATGCTGTCATTACAATGTTCCACGTTCTTCCCTCAATGTTGCAAGTATTGCTTTAGTTGATGGAACATAACTAACGTACACAAAGACAGCGGCCTCGAGGGGTCTAATATACGGTCCCGCAACCATTATTCTAAAAAATAACCGGGCTATGAACTGCATGCTAGGTAATCCTATTCCACAAGATGATGACGATGAGTGCATTAATGAACAGGTAATAATAAACACAACGTCATTCCATGCTAATGTAAGTACTATTAGGGATTTCTTATCCCATCCGCAAATCAAATAAGACAAATCGAAACCAAAGCGGATATCGTTGTCGTGATCGAGAAGGAGGCTACATTTCGTCAGATCGTTTCAGCTGGATTTTATCAGTCTGTCACAGAACATTGTCTATTTATTACGGTAAAACCAGAATCATTCTACTGCATGACTAAATGCTTCTATTTGGCTCTTAGGGACGTGGTTATCCGGTAAAAAAATACAAGCATGGACGTGACGCGAAGTAACGAGAATGCAGGATATTGCAACAAGACATATGGTCAAACACCTCGCAACGCATCATCAACACATACCTATCTTCGCTCTGGTTGATAATGATCCGTACGGTCTAGATATCTTTTCTGTATACAAATGGGGAAGTCAGGTAGGTGATGCGTATTTAAGTCATCAAAGCCTTTATTTTGTTTTACAGGCACAAGCATTTGATCAAGCCAATCTTGTGATTCCTCAAATCCAGTTATTGGGTTTGCTTCACGATGACAGAAAAAAGTAAGACAGCTATTCGATATTGCATTGCTGACCTCTTTGTTGGTGTCAGTTTCGCAATTCCTGCTTCTGTGTGCAACGCCTTGACAGCAAATGATCGCTCTAAAGCCATGAGTATCATTGAGAGTGCGGGAGCTAAACTGCGAGAATATGATAGGAATCAGTTCGCAGGAAATACGCAGCATTATCGTCAGCAGATGGCAAATGCCTTGAGAGAGCACATGTAACACATAGGTATCTTCTCACACTTCGTGTTCTTATGTTCTTTTAGTACCGAAATAAGCAAGATGCTCCATTTGAACGTAAAATACGAGCTAGAATCTCTCAATACCAATGGGCCTTATGGGATCGTACAGTATCTTCAGAAGCGTCTCCACGCGTTCCTATAAACTAGTTGTTCATTTATTTGCTTTTTCTATGACACTGTTCTGATTAAATATTGCTTACGCTGTCATCATTATTCTATCAGCATTATTTTGCAGCTAGAGATGAAACATCCATTTTCCCTATTTCATTTTAACGTGTTTGCTCTTGCTCTTCACCATGATCAGGCCCAGAAAAGTGAACACAATCGTCAAACCAATGATGAGCATAAGAAGAGGTACTCGAATCGCGTGCTCTCGTGACGGGAAATAGTCATGTAGAGGATGATCTTTGTCAACGAATGGCTACATAATGAAGAGGTAAAAAAGAAAGACATTGAACGCATGAGTAACAAACCATCAACAATGACCAAATGGTGTAATATACAAAAACAGACGAGGCGGAAAAGAACGCCACTACACCCAACGCTTTGTCTACGCCTGTCCCCTTGTCAATCATTAGTCACTCGCAGCGGCTGGCCGTTCACAGCATGGTCATCATAGTTTACCATCAAACGCAGCGAAAAGGTTGGTTCATGCACGCAACGGTGGCTTCGCGAAACTTAGGTGATTTTATTTAACGTCTGATTTGAACACAGCGTCTTTGTCAGACATACTTGCTTGAGACAGAGAGTGGTAGCATCGGAACTGAAAACCCTGCGGGAGGGAAAAAGTTGAAGGGGAAAGGCAAATGGTCTCGAGGCAAGATAACATTTGCCACTTTATTTTTCACCGCTAATGTTGTGCATCGTTCTAACGTGCTTATATCACATTTAGCTATTTCAAACGACTTCTTCCCCGGATGGGCTTCTTTGAGCCGTTGATATTTGATATTACGCGAGCCTTTTACAACCTTTCAATCCGCACCCTGCCCGAGGTTAGAAGGTATCTAACACTTAGTTTGGCATCTGGATTTCCTTGATCTGCTGCTTTTTTGTGCCATTTAAACGCTTTGTAGTCGTCTCGATCCACACCACGCCCGTCTTGATATAAATATCCAAGCCTGTGTTGTGCGTATGGATTCCCTTGCTCCGCCGCCTTTTTGCGCCATTTAAACCCTTCTTCGTAATCTAGATCTACGCCACATCCTACCTCGTACAAATATGCAAGACAGTTTTGCGAATATGAACTCCCTTGTTCTGCTGCTAATTTGTGCCATTTAAACGCTTCTTCGTGATCTTGCTCTACACCAAGCCCTATCTGGTGCATATACCCAAGACAATCTTGTGAATCTACATCTCCTTGTTCTGCCGCTTTTCTGAACCATTTGGCCGCTTCTCTGAATCTTTTCTGTACATGATATCCTCGGTAGTACATAATTGCAAGGCTCCTTTGGGCATATTTGTATCCCTGGCACGCTGCCTGTTCGAGCCACTCAATCGCTTCGGATGTGTCTTGATCCACTCCAATTCCAAATAGGTACAAAAGTCCAAGGTTATGTTGCGCAGTTGCATTTTCGTTATTCGCTGCTTCCTCGTACCAATCTATTGTTTCGGCGTATTCTTGTTCCTCAGTATTTCCATTGACGTATGCTTCTACAAGACGGACGTAGCCATCGTGATATCCCTCATTTTCAGGATCTTTGGAAATCAAAAATACTCTGAACTTTTGAAGATCCATGTAAGTACGTAAAAAAAAAAAGATTTACATTCATTACAGGATCTAATATATCATTTCTCGTCTCGAAGGAATTCATTGGAATTGAGAAAGCGCTGCCAGAACATTCGTAATCCTTTTATTTCTTCAAACTCTCGGAACTGTATCGTCTGAATTCCCATAAGGTTAATATTTAGCTGGTGCCACTCATAAGCATGAAACAAGGCTGTGAAGGTTTTTAACTTTCTTCAGCTACAAATAGTACTTAATTTGTGGCTACCAGTATCAGCAGATACTCATGTTCCACCGATCGTATTTGAGTGGCACTCGCAATCTATAACGGGTTTTAAGGTTACCATCTTTGTTTTCCGAAGGGCACTATCACATCCTTCTCGATGGAAATTACTTCATCAGCTTCCATACAGAATGCTTAACAGATAACTTCTTATATCAGCTTTCTTTTTCAAACTAATAGCTTAGGCACTTGGTTCACAGGAGGTAAATGATTTAGTTTATCTCTCATACATGGCAAATTGTGAGAGTTGCATCAATGCGACCTAGATTGTTCCCTTTTCTTTTTTATTTGTTTTAGACAAGAAAAAAACTCTGATTACAATCAGTCTTCCATTTGTACTATGTCCTGTACGACGATGGGTGGCTATGCTTGAAATTATTTCAATCAATTAGGAGAAGTATGTCAACTCTAGTGCAATTATGTAATTGCTCCTCCATCTACCAGAACATCACGAATAATGGGATTTCTATCAAATGACCAAGTACTAAATCAATACCTTTATGATTTCGTTTATGCGTACATTCTCCTGAACACTCCGTCCATCCATCTTCAATGCTCTTTTTTACTATATCTAAAAGAAAATAAGCGGGTGAATTTGAGAGGGCAGCAGTGATGGTACCTGCAACTGTTTCACACTGTCATGTGCATTTTCCGTAGCTACACCAATATTGAAAGTTAGGATTAAGGTTTTGGGATGAAAACAAAACAAAACGACGCTCTATGGGCAAATTTAAGTATTTCCAAGTCATTTGGCATGTCTCTAAAGGCCATCACCTGTTGTCCGTTCAACTGTAGTGAACAACGTAGGTCTCAAAAGCCGTGCCTTTAGATATTCCCGCATCAGCAATCTCAATAAAAACAATGGTTGTAGTGAGTGACATAATTGCGTAAATTCCAGTTAATGCCCCCCCAAAAAAAGAGCTTCATTAAGATAATCACATTATGAACTGCATGCTAAGCAATCCAATTCCACAAGATGACAACAAAGATTGCATAAATGAAGAGTAGAGTAGTAGTAAACGAAGACCATCCCACTGATGGAAGCATTGTTAGAGGTTTCTTATTCCATCCGTGAATCAGATACTACGTACCAAGTTCAAAGCTAATATCATCGTCATGGTTGAGAAGAGGGTCACATTTCTCATCAGATAGTATCTGCTGTATTTTATCAGTCTACCACGGATTATGGCCTATTTATCACGTTAAACTCCAGAAATCACATACGGCATGACTAAACGCTTTGATTTGGTCTTCGGGGTGGTTATCTAGCTAAAAAAAAAAAAAAGATATTGAACTCATAAGTAACAAATCATCAACAGTGACTGAATGGTCGAATATACACAAACAAAAAAGGCGGAAAAGAACGCGCTGCCCCCCGAAGCTTTGTCAACGCCTGTCCCTGTGACAGTCATTAGCCTCTCGCAGTGGGCGGCTTCTCATGATATGGTCATCATCAGTTTCTCACAAAATGCGATGAAAAGACCGTTTCATGCATACAACGGTGACTTTGTGAACACTTGCTGCAATTTTTCGCTGTTCGAATTTCTCAAGCTACCACTAACTTGTATTCCTTATATTTGGGTTACTCTTTGAAAATAGATTCACAAGTTTTAAACGATCTTACAAATTACTGAATATCCGTAATAAGATAATATCTGCTACTTTATTTCTCATTGCTACTGTTTTCCATCATTTTGACATACATACATTACAAGCAACCGTTCCGAATGACGTCTTCTGCATGGGTTTCCTTGGACTGTTGACGTCTCGTAGTGCAAAAGCACTTTTACATGTCACCATTCACGTTCCCCGAGGTTAGAAGGTCTTTAACGCTCTGAATGGCTTCTTGGTTCCCTTGCTGTGCCGCTTTATTGTGCCATTCAAACGCATTGTAGTAGTCTCCATTGCGCTGGTAATAATTCCCAAGCTTCTGTTGTGCATATGGGTTCCCTTGTTGTGCTGCTTTTCTGCACCATCTAAACGCTTCGTCATAGTCTTGATCTACACCACGCCCTTTCTCGTACAAAAATGCAAGACTATATTGTGAATACAAATTCCCTTTATCTGCCGCCAATGTATGCCATTTGAATGCTTCGTATAAGTCTTGCGCAACGCCAAGCTGTTTCTGGTACATATATCCAAGACAGTCTTGCGCGTCTGCATCTCCTTGCTCTGCAGCTTCTCTGACCCATTTGATCGCTTCGCCGTAATCTCTTGCTCCATAAACTCCCAAGTAGTACATAATCGCAAGGCTCCTTTGCGCATATCTATATCCTTGATTCGCTGCTTGTTTGAGCCTATTAATTCCTTCGGAAAGATCTTGAACTACGCCAAGTCCACATAGGTACAGAAGTCCAAGGTTATGTTGCGCAGTTGCATTTCCATTATTCGCTGCTTTTGTATACCATTCAGCTGCTTTGACGCAGTCTTTATCTACGCTAACTCCCCAACGGTACATATACCCGAGCCGTGTTTGCGCATCTGCATTTTCTTTATCCGCTGCCTGTTGATACAATCCAAATGCTGTAGAATAGTTTTGATTTACGCCTTTTCCATATTGATACATATACCCAAGCAGTGTTTGCGCATCTGTGTTTCCTTGATTCGCTGAGTTTTGGTACCATTCAAGTGCCTTTGAATAGTCCACGTCTACACCATGTCCATGCTGATATATAAATCCAAGTCGGACTTGCACATCTGAGTTTCCGAGATTTTCTTTTTCATAAAATGCCATTGTGTGGTCGTAGCCTTGATCCATAATCTTCTTAAAGTAATAGTCATCTCTAAGATAAGCGTACTCATCCTGTCGTCCCTCAGTTTCAGCCTCTTTGAAAGTCAAAAATACACCGAACTTTTTGAAGAGCCAGGTAAGTACAAACAAAATACAGTTACATCTCCTACATTATCTGATGCGGTACGTCTCGCCTGGAAGGAACTCATTGAAATTGAGAAAAGCGCTGCCTGAACATCTGCTACCCTTTTATCCTTTCAGTCGTCGGAATTGTATCGCCTGAATATCTACAAGGTTAATGTTAAGCGGGTGCCACTCGCCAAGCATAAAAGCAAAATTGTGCAAGGTTTCTAACATCCATATGCTACAAATAGTACCTAATCTGTGGCTACCAATATCAGCAGACACATGTTCCACGGATCGTATTTGATGGCACTCGCCATCCATAATCGGCCAAGAATACATTCCTTTTAGATTTTTATCTCCGTTTTCTGAGGGATATCATTATTTGAGTTTTCAATGGGAACTTCTTGATTAACTTTTATACAGAATACTGAACTGATAACGGTCCTTGACACTTCTTGCATGAATTTGGCTTTTCAAACTGCGCGCGGTGAGATTTGGTCCACAATTTATCTCTCTGATACAACAAGCCTTGAGAGTTGCATCAGTTATTTTCTCTTCTTTTTTTTTTTTAGAAAAGAAGTTCTGATTACAAATCAAGCTTCCATTCGTAGGATGCTTCGTACGACGACGAGTGACTATGCTTGTTTAATCAATTACAAGGTACATATCTGGTGTGATTGTATAAGTGCTCTTCTATCTACCAACGGTCCCAGGTGTCAAATCAATACATTTACGATTTCATTTGCGCACACATTTTCTCAAGCACCTCGGCTACCCCATCTTCTACATTGCTTTTTGTCACTAGATCTAAAAGAAAGAAAGATGAGTGAGTAAAGTTGTCAGAATCAAAGTAAGAATGGTACCTGCAACTGCTTTCACACCGTCATGTGCGTTTCCCATAGCCACACCAATCCCTAAAGTTAACGTTTAGGTTATGGAATAAAAACAAACTAAAGAACGTCGTTTACCCGCAAATTTGAGCATTTCCAAGTCACTTGGCATGTCTCCAAAGGTCATAACGTGTTGTCTGTTCTGAATGGCGTAGGCCTCGGAAGGCTGCGCCTTTCGATACGCCCGCAACAGAAATCTCAATAAAATAGCGGTTGGAGTAGGTGACATGAATGCGTAAATTCTAGTCATTGCCAAAATAAAAAAATAAAAAAAGCTTCATTAAGATAACCGCACCGTGAACTGCATGCTAGGCGACAAAGATTGTATCAATGAAAAGTGGTATCGAGCGTAAGATCATTCCACTGATGGAAGTATTGTTATGAGGTTTCTTATTATTCCGCCCGTGAATCAGATACGACGTACCAAGATCAAAGCTAATATCATCGCCATGGTTGAGAAGAGGGGTACATTTCATCAGATAGTATCTGCTGTAATTTAACAATCTACCGCGGAATATGGCCAAGTTTTCGCATTAAACCCCAGAAATCACCTAAAGCTTTGACTTGATTTTTAGGGACGTGGTATCTGGCTAAAAAATAAAATAAAAAAGAGACACTGCACTCATAAGTAACAAATTATCAATACTGACAAAATGGTGGAATATACGAAAACGGATGGGGCGGAAAAGAAGGGCAAATCCCAAAGCTTTGTCTACGTCTGTCCCCGTGGCAATCATTAGTCTCTCGCAGTGGGCAGTTTCTCATGACATGGTCATCATACTATAGTTTACCGTAAAACATAGCGAAAAGATTGGTTCATGCACGCAAAGGTGGCTTCGCCTATGAATCTGGATCTTTATTCAATTTTCAGGAAACACTTGCTGCAATTATTAATTCTTCGGATCTCTCAAGAACTGTTACGAACGAGAATATCACTTATGATTAGGTTGCTCTTTGAAGATAAATTCACGTTTTAAATAAGACTATAAGTTACTGGATAGTTGTAATAAGGTAATAGCTGCTGCTTTTTTTCACTACTACTGTTTTACACCATTCTACCGTACTTAGATCACATATAATTGTTTTGAATGACTTTATTGAAATATGAGTCTCCCTAAGCCGCTGATCTATGATACCACGCAAGTACTTTTACAACTTCCTAACACGCAGCTTCCCCGAGTTTACAAGGTATTCAACACTCCTTAATGCTTCATGGTAATCTTGTTCTACGCCGTGGCGACCTTAGTACATAAGTCTAACTTGCGCTGGGCATATGGATGTCCTTTCTCAGCCGCTAACTTGTACCATTTAAACGCCTCAGGGTAGTATTCGGCTTCGTCGCACATACATCCAAGGTTATATTGGGCATTTTTATTTCCTTGCTCTGCCGCTTTTCGATACCATTCAGCTGCTTTGCTGAGGTCTTCATGTACACCAAACCCGCGACGGTACAAATATCCAAGGCTGTTTTGTGCATCTGAATTCCCTTGACGTGCTGCTTTTTCATGCCAACTAAATGCTGTACTGTAATCTGGGTTTCCATCAATCCCTTTCTGGTACAGGTATCCAAGGTTTTGTTGCGCAGTTGCGTTTCCCTTTTCCGCTGCCTTTTGCCACCATTCAGCTGCTTTGATGTGGTTTGTATATACGCCGTTCCCCAAGTGGTACATACGACCAAGCCCGGTTTGAGCTTCCGTGTTTCCTTGGTCTGCTGATCTTATATACCATTCAAATGCTTCTGAAAAATTTTTCTTTACGCCATGTCCGTGCTCATACATACGTCCTAGCCGGAACTGCACGTCAGGGTTTTTGTGATCTGCTTTTTCGTAAAAATTCATCGCTTGGGTATAGCTTTGGTCCATTATCTCCCCATCGTAATACTCATCTCCAAGGATAACATATTCATCCTGGAATTCCTGACTTTCGTCCTCTTCGAAATTTGAAGACATGCTGAACTTTTTGAAAAGTCAGGTAAGTACAAACAAAAAAAAATGGTTTTCTTTCATTACAGAATCTGATGTGTCACCTCTAACCTCAAAGGAATTCATTGTGGTTGAAAAAAGCGCTACCGGAATATGTGTTATCCTTTTATTCTTTCAGCTCTCGGAATTGTATCGCCTGAATATCCACAAGGTTAATGTTTAGTTGGCTTCACTCGCCAAGCACGAAAACAAAATTGTGCAAGGTTTTCAGCATTCTTCAGTTATAGAATTACTTAATTTGTGGCTACCAGTATCAGCAGACACTCATGTTCCACCGATCGTATTTGAGTGGCACTCGTCATCCATAATGGGTAAAGAATATATTCTTTTAAAATCACTATCTCCGTTTTCCGAATAGCATAATCATTTTGCTTCTCAAGGAAAACCTCTTCCTCAGCTTTTATACGGAACCCTGAACCGACAATAGTACCTAGCACTTCTTACATGAATTTAGTCTTAGACTGCAGGCATCGAGGCTTGGTCCACAGGTGGCAAAATGTTCAATCTATTTCTCAGGTACGACAAGTCCCAAAAGTTGCATCAATGCAACCTAAATTGCTTCCTTTTTTACTTCTAAATAAGAATGTAAAGCAACCTTCGTAGGATGTTCTGTACGACGATGAGTGACTATGTTTGAAATATTGTTTTAATCAGTTACAAAGACACATCTCTCTACTGAGATTGTATAGGTGCTCCTCTATGTATCTAAAATCATGAATAGTGCAAATCTTATCAACGGACCCAGGTGTCAAATCAATACATTTATGATTTCATTTGCGCACACATCTTCTCAAGCACCACGGCTACCCCATCTTCTACATTGCTCTTTGTCACTAGATCTAAAGAAAGAAAGACGAGTGAGTAAAGTTGTCAGAATCAAAGTAAAAAATGGTACCTGCAACTGCCTTCACACCGTCATGTGCATTTCCCATAGCCACACCAATCCCTAAAGTTAACGTTTAGGTTATGGAATAAAGACAAAAAGAACGTTGTTTACCCGCAAATTTGAGCATTTCCAAGTCATTTGGCATGTCTCCAAAGGCCATCACTTGTTGTCTGTTCAACTGTAGTGAATGGCATAGGTCTCGAAGGGCTGCGCCTTTCGATACGCCCGCAGCAGCGATCTCAATAAAATAGCGGTTGGAATAGGTGAGATGAATGCGGGAACTCCAGTCATTGCCAGAAAAACAATGCTCCATCAAATAGGCATTGAGCTGATCGGCCGGCCATTCCCTGTGGCACACCATCATGTTTTCCACCGGCTCTTTGGCCAACTCTTCCGGTGTTGTCACCGTCTCATGAGAATACTTTAAATTGGCACGTCGAATCTCAGCATACTCTTTCTCACATAAAAACCGCATCCCACTCTGAACTGCTATATAGCATTCTGGCAGTGTCTGTTTTATCCAGCGGACGGTTTCAAGAGCAATGTCCGGCGACATGGAATGGCGTTGGACAATTTCCTTTGTCGTGCTGTCTAGCACGATGCCGCCATTGCAGCAAATGATGACAGGGTGTTCCAACTGAGCCGTCTCTACGAGCGGCAGCATAGACTGTGGAGACCGACCTGACGCAAAAACGATCGTGACACCCATTTTTTCCAGTTCCTGAAGCACTTGAATCGTGCGCTCAGTGAACCTGCTTCTGTGGGCCAGCTGTCAGCAACTATGAAGGCTGAGTTTCTTTTGCTTACCCATTAAAGTCACCTACGATCAGTGTACCATCAAGGTCCGAGGCGATCATCCGAAAATGTGTATAATTAATAGGCTCTGCCAAAATAGAGGGTGACATGGTAGCCTAGCAAAGGTTTTAAAACAAAAGGAAAGGGTGCGAAATTAAAACCAGTAACGTACAATCAATTTGGTCACTAACATTCTGCGTAACACAAGTCTAAATGGTTCCGTGAAATAGTGCAGTATTTCGTATGCACGTACTTTCCCATACAATATCAAATACGTCAACCAACAAAAATTGCGCGCCGTTCTCCTACTTCTCCATAGTAGGTACCTATCAACGTGTAAGTTGTGCGGACAACGTATGTAGAAATGGCACTAAAAGTGCGCCGACTAAACCATTCGGACCTGAATTTGGTCCATCCGATTTACCATGCGTGAATTCCTGGGTTGACGATATGTCAACGACATCGATTTCATGAAACACGATCCCTTCCTTATGCATACGGAGCAGGCCATCTGACGATATCACGTGTATGCAACCTACTGCATCTTAAGAAGTCAAATCATACAAGCTAGACAGTACGCATGGCACAACAACACGATGTAGACTAGTTCAATAAACGTCATTTGTTAGGGAAAAAAAGGGCAATATATATACAATTTACAAGGAAAAGAAAAATAAAGAGTTCGAAAATACTATCCTTGCCTAATCGACTTCTTCCATCTTGGATGCTTCCGCTGTTTCCGCTGCTGGTGCCTCAGCAATGGGTTCGTCGGCAGGTTGTTCATCTTCATCAATGCTCAAGCCTAGAGAAACCATGCGGTGGATGCGGTTTGCAAACGAGTTGGGCTCGTCCAAGGCGAAGCCAGAGGTCAGCAGCGCTGTTTCGTAGAGCAAAGTCGTCAGATCCTTGACGGTGCGGTCATTGGCATCGGTGGCCACCTTTTCTTTGAGCGTCTTGATGATGGGATGGCTGGGGTTCATTTCGAACGTCTTCTTGGAAGCCATGTAGGAGGACATGGAGTTGTCACGCAGAGCCTGAGCCTTCATGATGCGCTCCATGTTGGCGGACCAGCCGAACTGGCCGGTGGTCAGGACGCAGGGCGAATCGGTCAATTTGTTGGAAATAATGACCTTCTCAACCTTCTCGCCGAGAATTTCCTTGACGGCCTTGCAGAGGTCTTCGTATTTCTTTTCTTCTTCTTCGCGTGCTTTCTTTTCTTCCTCGTCTTCCTCGATCTCAGTGCCTTCCTTCGTAATGCAGACGAGCTTCTTTCCATCGTATTCCTTGAGCTGGGTCGTCGAGTACTCGTCGATGGGGTCTGTCATCAACAGAACTTCGACGCCCCGCTTCTTGAAGCCTTCAAGGAAGGGGGAGTGTTCAATGGCTGCACGCGACTCGCCCGTCATGTAGTAGATGTTCTGCTGTTTCTCCGGCATGCGCGTAACGTAGTCCTTGAGCGATGTCATTTCTTCGCCTGACTTGGTGGAGTAGTACCGCAAAAGGTCGGCCAGCTTCTGGCGGTTCTGGCTGTCTTCGTGAATGCCAAGTTTGATGTTCTTGCCAAAGGCTTCGTAGAACTTGTCAAAGTTCTCCTTGTCCTCAGCAATCTCTGCAAACATTTCCAAGCACTTCTTCACCAAGTTCTTGCGGATAACCTTCAGGATCTTGTTCTGCTGAAGCATCTCACGGGAGATGTTCAAGGGCAGGTCTTCGGAGTCGACGATACCTTTCACGAAGTTGAGCCACTCTGGGATCAGGTCCTCGCAGTCGTCGGAGATGAAGACGCGACGCACGTAGAGCTTGATGTTGTTGCGCTTCTTCTTTGTTTCAAACAAGTCAAAGGGTGCGCGTTTGGGCACAAAGAGAATAGCACGGAACTCCAGCTGGCCCTCCACCGAGAAGTGCTTGACAGCCAGGTGGTCTTCCCAGTCGTTGGTCAGCGCTTTGTAGAACTGGCTGTATTCCTCGGGCTTGATGTCTTCTGGGTTGCGTGTCCACAAGGGCTTGGTCTTGTTCAGCTCCTCCGTATCCAGTGTCTTTTCCTTGATGGTTTTCTTCTTTTTTTCCTTCTGCTCTTCCTCCTCGTCGATTTCCTCGATCTTGGGCTTCTCCTCACCCTCCTTCACCTCCTCCGCCTCGTCGTCCGACACCTCCTTCTCCACTTCCTTCTCCACAACCAGCTGAATAGGATACGAGATGAATTCAGAGTGCTTCTTAACAATGTCCTTGATACGCTTCTCCTCCAGGTATTCCAGCTAATGAACTCCGTCAGTCCGACGCATGAACGACTCTGTAACACCGTCCTTACCTGATCCTCCTTCAAGAACAAACGCATCTCCGTACCACGGCCAAGGCTGGGGTTGACTTCGTCGCGGGTGATGGTGAACGAGCCACCTGCGGACGACTCCCAAATGTACTGCTCATCGTCATTGTGTTTGGTGATGACTTGCACCTTGTCGGCAACAAGATACGCCGAGTAGAAACCGACACCGAATTGACCAATCATGGAGATGTCAGCACCCGATGACAGCGCTTCCATAAAGGCCTTGGTACCCGACTTGGCAATTGTACCCAGGTTGTTGACCAGATCAGCCTTTGTCATACCAATGCCAGAATCACGGATGGACAAGACGTTGTGCTCTTTGTCGGGCACAATGCGAATAAAGAGCTCCTTCTCCGCCTCCAAGGCAGATGGATCTGTCAATGACTGGTACCGGATCTTGTCCAAGGCATCAGACGAATTGGAGATCAATTCACGCAAGAAAATTTCCTACATCGAAAAGGTCAATTGGTTTGCGCTTGGCCCCCACTGCTTCCTCAGACTTTACCTTGTTAGAGTAGAATGTATTGATGATCAGACTCATCAGCTGAGAGATCTCAGCTTGAAATGAGAAGGTTTCGGTTTCAGCTGTCATAATTGGAGAGAAAAGAAGTGTGGAAAAAAACAATGAAAGATAGAGATGGTCTCTCGCCTCTTTTAAACATGTTTGAAACAAAGTCAGACATCCACTCAAATGGTGAGATTTTCCACCCGCAGCACAAGATATGCGAGTCACAATTTTCTGGCAGGTTCTGGGAGGTCCCACTTTTTTCATTGTCTCGGCGGAAGACAAAGAAAGAGGGGGAAAACCTACAATGATTGGACAGTGCCAGACTTGGTTGATGCTGTCGTAGGAAAAAAAAAAAAAAAAACTAAGACGAAAGGATGAGCGTGAGAATATAAGGAAAACAATAGACTTTCCTTTTCGTAGGAGAAAAGGAAATTGATCTACTGAAAAGAGTAGAAAGTACACTGGTTCGTTGACAGGATCCAAGAATGAAATCTACAAAGTCGTTGCTAAGATCGAGATAACAAAGCACTTTACTTCATGCGACAATTTGATACTCAGAAACTCCTTTGATCTGGCAGGATGACCTACTAGCGAAAAGAATTCTCTCGTCTATTCATCTCTAGTGGGGATCTTCTCACGACGTCGGTGTGTAGTAGCTAGCTACAGTCTTGTCAACCTTGCATGGGTCATCCTGCTTGACGTTTCTTCTACGCATGAATGTTACCCCGCCTGAAATTGAAGTGTATTACGTTCCACGAGATGTCTGTACTCTGAAAGCGCACGTTGTTGGATTCATCGTGGTAGGCAAAGCACCCTCTTTCAAGACGGGCCTCTTTCTAGCTTTTCTTGTAGAAATACATTTGGGGTCTCGTCATTTACATCGCACGTCTTGTTTTGTAGCAATAGGAAGAAAAGAAAGCGGGTAGAATTCCTGGAATGCGGAGGATACAATAGAATAAGCTACTATTGTCTTAAATGGGAGTGATCTATGCCCCATGCAAATACTGTCCCTTTTCTCTTGCAGAGGCGTAGTTGCCACTAAATGAGAGCCGTTTTGCATACAAACATGTAGGCAGATAACAGCAGCAGCAACAAAGTGTCATGATCGAGATTCAGCAGATGACCGACAATCTGCCCCGTAATGCAGATTTTGAGAAATGCCGTTCTACAAATATAGCGCCGATTCCATCTATAACCAATGTTTATCATGCAACACACAACTAGTTCGGATTTCTTCAAACGAAACCATAGGCAAACATAGACTTTTCGTTGAATGCCCAAGTTTTGTCTCGTCGAATTTCCAAAGTAAAACCGCTCATTCTTGGAAGGATAACAGGCTTGACACATGTGAGAGGGAAATCGACCCATGTTTCTGGATGTGTTGGGATCTCTGCAAAGGACCTGTTGGCATGTGGATATACAAGAGTGCGATTGGTTTATTTCAGCCCAGACATGTTAGGTCCGGCTTTTACGGAGATGTTTCTCTTTTCGAGTCAATGCGTTCGCTGTCTACCCATATGGTCCCCCCTCCCCTATTCCCGCAATAGGGTTCAAAGAGGCCTTCGATAAACGTTTCTCTAATGTAGCAGTCCAGCGAGTACGGCACGGTGAGACTGTAATCCCTCCAAAAGCTTGCTCCTGGTGCGTCTCCATGACGGCCAACGCTATGTAACACGAAATCGGGAGACCGACGTGTGTGACTAACAAAAAAAAACCGCGAACAATTAAGAAACAACAACAAAATACCATTCTTCCGCTTTTTTTTTTTACCCAAAAATTTGCCCCAGTCCATACTTGTGTTTTTCAATAAGTTCGAGGACGTTTTCATCTTTCACATAAAGCACGGATTCTGCTTCGTAGACAAACTTATCGTCAAAGTACATGTTGATTTTTCGTTCAAAGCGCTGACCCATGTGGTCTATTGTGGTACCATTTTCCCTTGACGCCGCCTTGTTCTCTATAATTTCTACGCGGCTGGGGACGTTGTAATAAGCGGATAGGATGCGTTGGAGGTTTCCTGTCGCTTGGAGCAGCATCCGCTCAAGTGGGGAAAAGTCCTCTGGAAGCCGTAAAAAGACATTTTTTGATGACACTACCTTAACTTTATTAATACAACTCACGGTTGGTGCAAGCCAATATTATCGTTACATTCTTCTGTGAATTGGAAAGGGATAACGTTATAATGTTGTGTTCCGTCTGGGGCCTGGAGTCCTTTTGTCATGGGCCTGCTGGTAATAAAAGAATGAATTGGAGAAAAACATAACCACAGGTCGCCTATCAATTTAGTTTCTAAGCGGCGAAGGAGTCGAGCCTTTTCGGGCAGGTCTCGATCAGCCACTGCTGAGAACGAAACATACCATACACGTTTCACCTGCAATGCAAACTAGTTGCCTTTTGTGTTCACTTGACTTGTGCAAATGGATAAATGGTGCCTTGTCCTTCAGGACACCTGCATAGATCTACAACTCGTTTTGAGTTAAACAATGCATGGTCAGCGTAGTCACTCGGACCGGACTACTTTGTTTAGGCATGTCCGTGTCCGCACGAAGAAAAAAAAGGTGGACTAAACTTGTTGTACCATGCACAAAAGTTGGGTTATCGATACAATAAATACTATCGGCTGATTGTGTGCTTCAATCATAGGAGCCTACACCTCTCGTCTATCTTTACGACCGGAGGGTCCTAGGGAACAGCTGCAAGCCTGACCTGGTGGCTGGCCGAAGGGCCCCTTAATGAAATGCGGAAAGCTTCTACCTTCTGAGAAGTTGGTGGTGGAGCTATCGTCACGGTGCTGCTATTGATGTGAGAAAGGTACATTGCCTGGACAAATCGGAGAATAGTTGAGTGCATATCATGGGGGAAGGAGGAGGAAGAGAGGGGGTACAACTTACAAGCCTTCATTTTGAAGATGTACATTCATTCGCATGTATTTCGCCACGAACCACACCTGACAGGCACCCAGACAAGAAGGAGTGAGTACCAGGGGGTCATTACGCATGAAGCGGAATCGAAAAGGCTGTATGTCCTTACGGAATACTTCCTATGATGGTATCCGTGTAACGTTTAACACTATTTTCCTATTCATCGTAGCTAGCAAGACAAGGAAACCTTCAAATCCGCATGAGGTAGCGCATACATGCATCCCGTAATAGAACGTATTGTCTTTTTGATGTGCCACAAGCCTTCTCCGTGCGAAGAACGCCAATCTTACATTTCACTCCATCCATGACCATTACATGACTTTTTATTTGGTGTGAATGCTAGATCTCCCTAAGCGCATACAGCCTGCCTTTTCTTCTTCGTATCAAACCATATCGAGTGATAAGAAAACGAAGCATGTAATATGACATAAAAGGCAAGGCGCAGAGAAACAATCCCTCGAGACAACAAGGGTGTAACATGATCAAGGAAAAAAAAAAAAAAAAAAAAGCGCATGCTATGGTAAGCACTTAACTGAATGATTGATCCGAAGGTAACAGCTTGTCGGCATCCCAAGTTTAGGTCCAAGTGACACACACTGGGTCGGTGGCTGGTTGGCCACATGTTTCTTCTATGCCAACGCACCCTCCAAGGACTCTGTCGTCGTTACAGCACTTCCGCCACATTTAAAGTAACGAGTTATACCCTATCCGTTTATGCGCTGACGTTATGTTAGGAACTGGGTCTACGTGCCAAAACATGTCAGCGTTTACAGTCTGAATTCGGCATCGTCAAACCAACAGCCGCCCAAATGCAGTTTATACCAGCCATTCGCTCAGGGCACGATCTGTTACTACGAGATCGTACCGGCACAGGCAAAACGTTTGGCTTGACACTGGCGTTGACGAGTACATCGTCGTCCACGAGCCAGTCTCTTTATGTTGTGCCCAATGAAGAACTGGCATCGCAGATTCGTCACTGGGTGGATCGATTGGGAGGGGCCAAAGGCATGATCGTCACAACACCTGCGCAAGCATTGGCCATGGACCTTCACGTGCAACGGATCGTTCTCGATGAGGCCGATCAGGCGCTACGTCTGCCAAAACGTTATGCAACCGTGCGCCAGCAACGTCTACGTGCCGACCATCCAAAACCAGCCCAGGTCCTTATCGATCGCTTACTCAAACAAGACCGAAGAAAACAAACGCAGATGATCATTGCCTCGGCGACACTGAACCGACCTTTACGCCATTGGCTTGCCGAGAAAGGCTGGATACATAATCCGGTTTTCATCGATTTGGCAAGGCAACCCTTTTCCGCCTCTGTACAGCATCACTGCCTTGTTGTGTCAGACGATGCTATCCGAAATATCACAACCCCAGGAGAAGAAAAAGAAGAAGAAGAAGAAAAGGCGAAAACCCCCTCTGTTCCATTCGACGACCTCGATGATCGTATGCTGGAAAACCTGGCCATGCTGAATCTGGTGGAGTCAGCATCCCAGGGGATTCTTTTTGTCGGCACATCTGTCAGTACAGCGTCTATTCAACAGCGTCTAGCAGAACACCATATTCAGAGCCGTGATCTCCGCGAGTATGTTGCGGGCCAGAACTATCCCGAGGGCACGCTATGGCTTGCGACGGAATTCACTGCTCGCGGCATGGATATCCCCTACGTGTCGCATGTTTATATCCTTGGACGCCCTACATCCATTGCGAGCTACATGCATATGGCAGGACGAACAGGAAGACTGGGACCGGATGGTCCGAGCGTGGGGAAAGTCATTAGTCTGGTGCGCGACCAAGGATGGACAACAAAGAAGATGTTGGACATGTACAAATTAATGGCTATTCCAGTAGAACCTTACGAAAATGTACAGTAATAGAATAATAGAAACTTAACGAACAAGACTTTGCAATTGCTGTTCATTCTGAACAGGGCAATCGCGCAAAACAAACATGAACGCCAGATGTAGCATCCACAATGTGCCGCGACCATCCGTCTCGGTCATATCGTACATCTTGAATACACGTTTGATGATCTAAGAAAGCATGAATATCACCTCCCTTTTTGTTTTGTTTTTTTTTACCTGTTGTCGTTCTTGTTTAAAGTCCTTGGTCATCTCAATGGTATGTGCTAGGAGATAGGCTGTTTCATCCAGTTTGATATTGTCTGGCAGTTGTTCCTTTTGTTGATGGACAGAACCCCACCATAATGTGATAAGCACATGGCGGAGCGCGATGATGACGCCTTGGTGCAGGATGGTTCCGTCGTCGTTGTCTTCGAGTCCCTGGCTACCAACGACGATCAAGACATCCAACAGACGTACAATCCATGACAACCGGTCCTGGAGCGTCACTGCATGATGCTTGATGGCATCTGCTAGTACACGCCATACCGCATCGTCTGTGGCCTTTGTTAGCAGAAGCTGTGTCATGATATCCGTCAAGTCGCTTGGTACGGTGGGTGTTCTTCCGAGTCGACATCCTTCGACCACAGCAACGACCTGACCGTACACCGTTTCCGGCTGAAGCGGTGTCTTCACATCGTCGTCCATCACGGTCATACCACAGGCCACCGCCTTTTGGACCAGGGTTGCGTACGCCAGATCGCGATCGGTACGTTGCAACAGAGGCAGTGTGATCTTGTACTTGGTCATGGAGTAGAGAGACGATACAAGCGAGGACGCGTTGGTTTCATTACGCACATCGCAGCCATTCTTTGGCAGGTGGTTCATCAGCGTCGAGAGGAAGATTGTCTGTATATCTACGGGCCATGCTTTAAATGCGGTTGCATAGGTTTCAAACAGTTCGAGACATCGGAGGGAGGAAACGCTCATCTTCTTGGTCACTGCATCCATGCCACGTCGTTTCGATCCTGCGGTTTGGTCGTTCCTAGGAAGGCCACTCAGCTCCAGCATCTTGCCAAGACCTGCCTCGCCCATCAACAAACGCTGCACCGCTTCCTTTCCTGCCCCCTTCACATGCTGACTCATCTGTGACAGAATGAATTCGAGTAGCGAAAGCGACGTTGCAGCATGGGCACTAGCGAAAGCAATGCATTCGCACAGGATCGTCGTCGTACGGTTGCTGAGCTGCATGAGCACGCTGAACCAGTTCACCGGTGGTAAAGGACCGGGTGTATCGCATAAGCTACGAAGGAACAATGTCGCTGTCGAGTGAGTAACCGACCCTGCTTCTGTCTGCTCAACGCAGGTGTCAAAGATGGCTCGCAAGTAGCTGGTGTTATTGTTCAATCTTGCGTACGTCTTGGGCTCCGAAGAAACGGCCGCCACCATTACAGCCGATTGGCCTGTGGAAGAAAGGAGGTCTTGTTCTAACCGCAGGGTTTCCTGGAAGGCCATGGCAACCTGGACAACCTTGCCGGAAACAACCGCCGCAATACGGCCCTGCTTCAGATTGGCCACGGTGTCGGTCAAACCAGCGGTCGCAGCCAGCACGTCGAGGACATGATGACGCGTGTCGCCATGGTATTTACGTGCCTCCACTGCAAGTCGCTCTGGATCGTACGGTGTTGTCAGGTAATCCACACCAAGGAGCGTGCTGAGGGAAAAGAGAGCAGTTAAACGACGGTGACTTGACACGTTCTCGTTCTGAACAAGTTGCACTTCGGCAAGAAGTAGGTCGGTGTACGTGGTCGAACCTTCGTCGAGGCGGTCATCGGCAATTAAGCGTAACCGTGCTACTTTCGCTAATGGTACACAGAAATGGTACAGATGCTGGACCATCGTTTCCTATGCAAGAAAAAAAAACAAAGGTGAACAAACGATGTCTCGGTTCGTGTTGGTTTCACTTACGTCGGATGCTGCCACGGAAGCAGCATTTTCCACTACGGCGGCACTTTCGTCGTCCACGATGTTCTGATCATTGATGGCGCCGTAGGCACACACCCACGATGCACCAAGCAGAAGGCCCTTGTTGACCTTGGCGCCGGTGGCATAGAGTGTCAGTTTATCCTGGGCAAACGCCATGACTTCCTTCATCTCTGTTCCATCCATCAAGGACGCCCATCCCATCAGAATACCCAACGCCGCACTCTCCGAGACCTGCTCACTGGGGCCAGCACAGTATTGAAGTAAGGAGGCGATGCCTTGCTGTGCCAATGCATCGATCTGTGCTGTCTTTGTTGGCCATGTCGCCAGGGATGCTGTGAAACGACCAGAGGCATAGCCATTGGCGAACTGGACAAGATCGACGGCAGTATCAACACTACGCGACGGCTCCGAACGATGCACATTGTCAAGCAGCATGTCCAGTAGGACGCTGGCTTTCTTTGCGTTGTTGATCGTACACATGGCGATATGTCCCAGTACAAAACGTGCTGCAAACTGGATTTCTTCACTCATCAGCGACATCGACAAGCCTTCGGCTGTCATGTACTTGCTGATCAACGTATCGATGAAGCCGGCGCTGTAAGAGGTAGCAAAGGCAGGGATCACTTGATGGGCCGTCATGATCAGACCACCCATGGCCAGTAGTAGGTTGCTCGTTGTTCCTGGCACCGTACTCTTTTCCAAGCGTGCTTCCAGATCATCCAGAAGTAAGGCCGACTTTGTCTCTACATCGCCTTCATTGCCAATCAACACGGTACGGAAGAAGCCTGTCCACGCGTCCAGTGATGTAACGCGGATCAGCAGATGATCTGTTAGGCCAACATCGGCAATAGAAGTCGTCATGCATCGGTACCACTTGGTCTTCATCATCGTTTCGATGGTGTTCGCACCTGCGCCATGATCAATATATCCGTGGGCTGCGGTTAGGATCGCCAGGGCGTAGCCGGTACGCAAACCAGGCATGGTGCGGGCATTTTCCCAGTGCGCTATAAATTCGCCTCCTAGACGATGCTCCTTGTCACCTACTGTCACCTTCTTCACTGTCGTCTCAGCATGCTTCTTGGTGTGTTCTTCCTGGAACAATGCACGTCGCATGTGATCGAGTTCATAGGAAACGAGCTTGACCAGCACATCACGGTAAGCCTGGTTGGGTTCGCCGGAGGCAACGACAGCCTGGACAAAGTCCTTGGCCCTTTCGGGAAGCAGCGTGGCAATGTCTGTGGCAGCAAAATGGGCCAGAGCCTTGAGGGCAGCGGTCTGAACTTTGTTATTGTCGGATTCAACCAAAGGAGCAATGTACGTGTTCAGCACCACTTCTTTAAATTCCGCATAGGCATCGGAAACTGAGGCAGGTTAGCTTTGCTGAATAATGGATGTGCTATACTTACATTCGTCCTTCTCACCCACTAGGGCAAAGAAATCGCATAGTCTTTCGAGGATCATTCCATTCTCTGTTTCCATGGCATAGTTGGCAATGTACTGTACAGCAATGACCCATATGGAACGTGGCTCGGCCATGCCAGCACGAACACAAGCGCAAATTGCTTCCACCATAATAGCGATGGATGCGTTGCTCAAGTCCTGACATGTTTGCAGAATCGATAGCAGCATGGGTAGAATATCTTGGGCACATTCGCGTGGTCGTCGTCGACAGAGATCGCGCATGGTTGTCAGCATGGTCAATTCGGCTTGAATATGAACGGGATCTGTTAGAAGACGCGTCGATGCAGACTTGCGACGAAGGACCCAGTCGGCAAGGACTTTTTTCAATTCTTGCCAAAGGCGCGAGTGTCGTTCGTAGATCGTCAGGAGCATTCTGACACCCATGTTGGACATAATTGTATTTCCCGAGATAATGGACAAGGTAATCTGGAGTACTTTGGATGTGGTAGTGGGGTCGTTCCGATCAACGAACGAAGGCATGATATGCTGTAAGATATAGAGAACGGTGTCGGTTGTGGCTACGGGATGCCGTACTACATGAAGCAGCAACAGCAACGTAGGGAATTTGTAGGATGGACTACGCATGAAGCAGACGATATCAGCGATATGCGCGAGGGCAGTATGACGAACGGCCTGATCCGGATTGAAGATCAAAGGAACGCTGAAAAGTAAGAGATGCATATGGGAGAATGTCGACGCAGATGAACGTTGTTCCAAATGGAATGCCAATTTTTCATGGACGTCTTGTTGCAGGAAATGAAAGAGGAAGGGAATAGCATGAGCCAGCGCGCCTGACACAGGGCGGTACGTTAGATGGGTTTGCAACTAGATCCAAATCAGTAACCTGTCTTATCGAATGGTATCTTACCTTGGCTACGAGGGGTGCTGTGTCTTGTGGACGGTGTGTATCCAATTTGGTAATTGCATCCATCAAGTCTAGTACAAGCGATTTGATGTTCGCTGTCTCGTCGGTGGTTTCCGAAAGTGTTTGGAAAAGGGGAAGGTAGGCTATCCAAAGCAGATCGCCTTGTAAGCCTCTTTCTAGCTGAGTCCGCATCAGCTTCAACAAGACTTCCTGATCGTCGACTGTCTGTGCTCTTAGTAGAAAGTAAGAGAGACTGGTCCACAGGATGCTGGGATCGTGGTCGGCCATGATGTTGTTGGAGCAAAGATCGCGTGCGTCTAGTAACTGCGGAAGTCGTTGAAGGTAGGGTAGCATGGGCTGGTCAAAGGTAGCTGCATCGTAAGCACTTTCAATCAGACAATAGATCAAGTCGGTTGTCTTCTCTTTCAAGTCTTCCTCGCTTTCTTGTTCGTGAAGTTCAACGCTCGAGGTAACCAGTGTTATCACAATATCGACGATACTGAGGTACAAGGCAATGCCTCTGTGTCTTGGGTATCGATCCAGCATTTCGCGTAAAAACTCGAAAAAAGGAGATTGCATATGTCTGACCAGTCGTGTTGTGATAAGTGTCAGTAGAGGGGAGATGTCAACGGGCGTATCCAGTAAGAAAAGAATGGTGAGAAAGGGAGCCATGGTCGTGAACAAGGTCGCCGCATCGATTTCCTGATCCATGCAAAACTCGAGTTCCGCGAGAAGCTGGTTGTACATGGACGGTCGTTGTCGGTAGATGACAATGAAGGGATGTGGTATGCCTTCTAGTGAGCTGGTTGTCACGAGTTCCACCGTACGGTACTTTGGCGACACGGCATAATACAACAAGATGTTGGAAATGGTACGTAGAAAGATACTAACTTTGAGTTGACAGGTCGTGGTCAGGACAAGGTTTTGTAACTGGTGCAGCGTTTGTTGAAATCCAAGTTTTTCAGCTTTGAGAGCGTGAACAAGTGCATGACAGGCATTGGACACGGCAATAGAAGAAAGATCTGGGCGTGCTAATGTAGACCATAATTTGTCGTGTTCAGTTGCACATGCTTGATGAATCTGCACGAAACGATGCTGGACTGTGTTTTCGTCCTGCATGCTCGAAGAAGCAGTCGCGTTGGAAGAAGTGGGTTATTTTTTTTGCCTCCGAACTGTCGGTTGCTTAGTGCGGATTAACAATCATCCCCAGTGAGACATTCGGCCCCCACAAAAAAAAAAAAACAAAAAAAAAGGATAAGGCAGATGATCAGCGGAGATCTTTTTTTTTTATTATTGTTGAATGAAAATGAAAGAACTATGAACAAAATAGAGATAAAAGAAAAAAAAATCTAAGTGCGTGAAGCAAGTGCTTTGTGAGCTTCAGCCAACTGAGCTTCCAAGACTTGAATACGATTTTCATAAGACGACTCTTTCGCTTTGAGGTTTGACTTTTCCGAGTCCAACACAGCCAGACGTAGCAGAAGGTTGGCATTGGTCTTCTCGAGCTCAGCCACACGCTTTTCAAGACCTTCCATTTTCATAACCTTCTTTAATCGCGACCGGCGCGCAGCATCCGTATTTTTTTGTCTCTTGACAGCAGCCTCATCCATGGCGGATTTCGTGTCGGTGTCTTCCAATGAACGTTTTGCGCAGGCTCTTGGTGATGCTGAGAAAGCGGGAGTTGATGCACTGGTGACGGGAGACATCGCAGGAACAGGTTTGACGTCGTTGGTCACAGCAGGTACCATGAGGGTTGGTTGGGGCGGAGTGGGAGGAGAATTGGACTTGCTAGCCGCAGCAAATGCAGCCAAGGCGGCGGGGAAGACCTGAGTCATTTCGGCAAAAAGTTGTTCAGGAGTGGGTAACACCAAAGGATCCATGGAAGACGGGGCAGGAAGAGGAGACTGAAGGATTTCGGAAACATCTAGATCGATCGGACCAGGAGGACCACCATGAGAGAGTTTTTCAGCACACAAAGGCAAATCATCCTTGGAGGGAAAAGGCGGAGAAGCCAAAAAGACATCCAAGGGAGTGGTGATCTCTGGGCTGGAATGGACACTTTCATTCGAGCTAAATTCCGTAGTGAGCCATTCGTCAAATACGGGGTCTGGCTGTGGTGCCAGGGAGTGGAAAAGTTGTTGTAGGTCGACGTTATTATTCATCATTTCTTTTTTCTTGGATTCAAGGGTTGACTTGGTAGAAGACATCATTTGATTTAGTTCAGCAGGGAGGTTTTCGAGACTTGCACGTTTTCTTCGTGAGTTTTAGACATTTTGAAAGTTTGTCGTACGCCATGATGGGCTTGACTGGTTATTGTTGTTGATTGAAAAAAAGTGGGTGTAATGTTCTGTTGTTAAAATCGTACGATTGTACGAGAGGGCACTTAAGCGGAGAAAGCCATGTTAAAGGACAAGTGACTTTAAAGAGGTAGGAAGGGCAGCAGTTAAAAAGAAATAATAAAAATAATAATAATAATAGTAAAATTAATTAAAAGTGTAATGGAAAAACAGAACCCAAAAACTTTTTGTAAAAAGAAAAAAGTAAAGAAACAAAAGATGTTCTAAGTTTCGCTTTTTATAGCTACTACAACTTTTTGATTTTGATTGGTTACAGATAAACTCGGTCAATGACTCATCGCCCACCTGCGGGAAAAAAATTTCCTTATCGTCCAGCAGCCAATGGCGCATGCCCTTTGTGGCTTAGTTCTCGCTCTTTTGTCCTGAAGGCCGTGCTTTGTTTCAAACATGGAAAGAGAGGACTACTTCTGGGGCCCAGTGTAAGTTTTGTTTCAAATTTTTTTTCTTTACTAAATGTTGCATAAACATAAAAAGTACTTCGACAATTGATTGGTGTGAAGTAAGAATTAAAAAAAAAAAGGAATTGTTCCCATGTCGCTCATGTTTCATCGAAGGAAAACTACGCCGTTTCTACCTATTTAGCGGAGTTTTTTAACACCTGTACCAACTTGGCGTTTGGTAACTATTTACTGAATTTTTGATCTCCCCCGAAACTCTAAACGTTTTGCCATGTGACCACCTTAGTTCTATTATCGTTGTTCGGCATCTACCATACCGTCAAAAACAAATTTAACACTTCCTTCATTGTTGCTTATCTCGGTGTTATTTTAGTTGGTTTTGGATCGTATGTTTATCATGTTGAGAAGAAGTGAACTGTTTACCTTTATTTATTTTTTTTAGATGGTGTTTCCACATGACATTGCAGTACGAGCTGCAATTACTGGATGAATTACCTAGTACGTATCCATTTTCCTTTTTTTTTTTTTTCTATATTAATTTCTGTGTGTAGTGATCTATGTTGCTTCGGTGATGGTTTGGCATATGTACGTATTTTTATTTTAAGCCCAGTAATCTTGATTTCTTTCTAAAAATGTCTTTGTCATTTTAAGCTTTCAAGTGCATCCAGATAGCAAGTACAGCTTCCAGCTCAGCTTCCTATTAGCTAGCTATTCGGCGTTTGTAACCTACTCCTATCTGATGATCAAAAATCCGGTGTACCATCAAGTGTGTTATGCCATTCTAGTTCTTATTGTTGTCTTCCAATCCACCTACCTGGGTATCACTTTACCTGACACAACCAAAGAGAAACCCAAATTACTGAAACTCTTGCGACTTGCTGCTTTGGGTTTTGTCCTGGCTTTTGTGGTCTGGAACATTGATAACCAATTTTGTTCAGCCCTGCGACACTGGAGATCCATTGTTGGCTTGCCATTGGGTGCCCTAAGCCAGGTAAGACTTTCCTTATTTGGATAATAATGTCTTGTATTATTTTTGCCTGACTTCTTCAATCTCTGTCTTAGTTGCATGGCTGGTGGCATATTGGAACAGGTAACAAGTGACAGAAGAGAAAGATGATAGGCTAAACTCATTCCCATGATTAGGTCTTGGTGTCTATTATTTTGTAGTATTTACCGAATGGATTCATCAAATCTTTCATAGAAATAAGCAAAGCTACGACTTAAAATGGATTGGATTTTTATGTTATATATATCCAATCACTAGAAGTGATGAATAGAAGAAGAACATGACTATCCATTAAATGACGATCCTCCTGAAAAAAATTGAATGTCCGTCTTTGAATGCAACTTCCAAAGAGATGGAAACCTGCAAAACGATGTCTACTTCCTCCTCTCCCGCCCCCTTTTTTTCTTATTCTCTTCACTTTGATAACTAGTTTCATTTTGTCATTGCATGGATCCTTTTGTTCCATCCTCATCTACTCCCATTGAACATGGACGTAAAGTTTCCTCACCATTGACATGGCCATGGGGACACAACTTAAAACATACCTGGCCTGAATCCACTTTTGATACACAAAAAAAATCATCCCGATTATTATGCCTTCGCGTTATCATTATTGGTTATATTTTATTTTGTTCAGTTTTCACTGGTAGTCATCTGTGGGGATGGTTCTTCCGCATTCAAAGTACGCTATTCACGGAAGTTCCGTTAAGAAGCTATGATCGAGGTAAGGAAAATATGATAAGGGGGGAGGGAAGAGACATAAATCATTTTTTTGTTTCTTTTTAGAAAATAATGATTCTGTGATAAGTACCATGTCGAAGGGATTGAAAATGTCAAAAATGTTTTCTGGAATCCCTTATGAATCCACGAATAACGTTCAACCTTACTGGCTTCAAGCAGTACAACCTCCCGATCCACAAGATATATCATTGACAATTAATCTCTCACCAGAAACATGGTCTGATTTATTGACAATTGCAGAACACTGGCATGGTAAAAAAGAAAAAGAGAGAAAGGTTTTCGGTTTAGTTTAATGGGAAAGACATTAGGTCCAATCTCGGCAACATTGCATCTTTCCACGGAAAAGGAAAAGGAATATATCCGTGAAACCTATCAGCAGATGAATCTTTCACAACGCATAGATGTTCATCTGATCTATACGAAAAATGAGTATACCATGTTATCCCGAAATGCACAACGTAATATGGCTAGACTATATGCTCGTACGGAGTTTGTATGTGAACTACCATCTCATATCGTTATTGCCACCAATTTATGGCAGACATTCAAACACAATCCTACCTATTCATCTCTTCTCTTAAAAGGGAATGTACTGGTACTTCCCTTATTTAAACGACAAGGACAAACTCCCGTACCAGAAACGAAAGCTGAGGTGATGGAATCTGTAGGTGATGGGTATCTGCACCTGGTGGATCCTCATCGAGACTGGAGTGAAGGAGCTATTGATTACAATCACTGGAAAAATGCGACAACACCATTTCCTATCCAGAGTTATGATCACCAATATGAACCCATTTTCATTGAAAGTAAATCAATTCAACCATGGTAAAGTAAAAAGGGGACGAGACACATAAATTCACTTATGGATTATTTTTAAAGGTGTCCGGAACGATTTCTAGATAACCGAGCCTCTTGTTCGCTTACGCGGTACCTTTCAGGTAGTACGTTCTACGTACTACCAGATGATTTTGCAGTACAACTCCATAAGCCAAAGAATACAATCTCTTCATTGGATGTAAGTATTTTTGTTTTCCTCTTAAAAAAGAAAATCTCATTGGTTCGTGTGTTTTTTTAGATGGTGGTGAACAGACGGTTGTATGGTCGATTCTTTCGAGAGCAATGCGTTCTCTATTCACGGCAAACAGAATCACTTGGACTTTGGCCTTCTTCTGTGGGAACAGAAAATATACAGGATCTATGCTCACGTATGTTGAGACATTGGAGCGCAGACTTGGTCGTATAGTTCATCCTCCTTAAAAAAAACGCCATGGATAGTAGTCCTTCTTCGGGTACGCTAAGGAAACCATGTATCATTTATAACTCTACCATACAGCAAGATAAAGTGTTTTTCTTCACTTTTTTGTTAACAAACGCATGAAGCGCCTCTTTTTTTTTTTTTTTTTTTTTTTTTTTTTTTTTTTTGGTTACTTTCTATATTGAGGCATTAACGGAGCCAGAAAAAATAGAGAGAGGGAAAAAAAAGATGCGGGATTGGGGAAAATGACTGGCGATCAGACCTTCTTTTTCTCACCTCTTCCTAAAATATAATTTCTTCTCTTATTCATGATGACCAATGCCCACCATGAGGTGCCATCACCTCATTACGATTCCACGCAGTCTCACTCAACAACTACGACGACAGCTAATTCATATGCATCTCGGTTACTACCACCAACCGACGCTATCGTCCCTCACCCTATGGATATGCGACCTCAACCACAAAGTCTCAGTTCGATTGGCTATGACGACCGTGAAAACAGGTTTTCATTTTATGCAGCCCACTTTTTATAAACGTTATTTGTAGGACGTATGAATTGATCGTATGTCAACAACCGCTCCATGCACGCATGTGTGGATTTGGAGAAAAAGATAGACGGCCCATTGATCCACCGCCTATTGTTCAACTGATTGTTAAGCAAGATTCCTATATTGATATCCAGTAAAAACAAAAAAACAAAAAAGAAAAGAAAAGAAATAACGAAGTAACCCTTCAACCCTTGCTGAATAAGATATTATTTATTTGTAGAACCCTTCAGATTCCGTTCTTTATCCTACATGTTACACTATGGTCGGCCGATCGGTTAGAAGAGCGAAATATTATTTCCAATCCACCAAAGTGTACCAGGGTCTTGATGGGTTCTTTGGTGAGCTCTCCCAGTCTTCTAAAGAATCCAGATGGTGAACAGGGATTGTACTTTGCTTTCCCCGATCTTAGTATCCGAACAGAAGGTGTCTACACCTTGCGGTTTAGCTTAATGAAATTGACAAAGTGAGTCCCTTTGCTTTTTTTTTTTTTTTTTGTTTTCTTATATGATGGATAGCAACGATTTTCAAGAAGGGGCACAGTCTAAAGTCCTTGCTCAAGTTTTTTCTGAACCATTCACTGTATATTCCGCCAAAAAGGTAAGAAAGAAAGAAAGAATATCATCCGTTTTTCTAAAGAAATACTTTTTTTTCTTTCTCTAGTTTCCTGGAATGACAGGTAAACAATGAATTGTCTAAAGGGACTAGTCTCATGGTATTTGTAGAATCAACGGAACTGTCAAAAGCATTTGCTAAACAGGGACTAAAGATTCCTGTACGCAATGCAACACGCGACTCGTCTCGTTACGCTAAATCCGAAGCGATTTAGCTAACCTTGTTTTTCTCTTTCTTTTTTTTTTTTTCTTCTTTTCTATCGACGATAAGGAACAGATAAATGCAGGCAATTTGTTTTAACGACATACTAGCTTACTGTTGCATGGCTTGTACTTATTCCCAATGGATAGATGTATGTCCAATGCACTCACCTAACGAACTCTTTTTCTCTCGTGCTTCAGCCTTGGCATGCTAGTGGTAAAACAAAAAGTATTCTCCCCTTATCCAAAAAAAAAAAAGTGTTTTGATATAGTAAACTATACCGCATATTTTAGTACAACAGTGAAAACAGCCCCGTTAAAACTACAACCCACTTTTTTTTTTTTTTGCACTTTCCCTTTTCCCTTCTTTTTTCTACTCGATTTGCATGACCGACTTCAAGTCCGCCTTACTCATCTCCGCCTTTGAAAAGGTTGTAGCCAACTTCAAATAAGAATAATAGAAAGCTATAAAAAAAGGAAGAAGCAAAAAAAAAAAAAGAAAAAAAAAGAAAAAGAAGCCAGTCGCTGTATGCTCACCCTGGAAGGGGTGCATGTGAATGATGGTGTCGTTACTACTTACTTACTATTTAACCTGCATTCTGGTCTTTCTTGTTTTCGGTCAAAAAGTACATTTTACTTTCCGTAGTGTAACACATACGTACCACGGAAACCTTTTTTCTAAACGACAGCCTTTTCTTGGATTCAAACGACATCTAATTTTTTTTTCTTTTCTCCTTTCTCTTTTTTATCTCTTTTTCTTTTTTCGGTTCTCATTGGAGTTTCCTTACCGAAATTTTTTTTTCTATGGCAACCGAAGTCGTTTCCCAGGTTCCTGCTGATACAGTGTTACCAGTGGACATGGCCAGCCATTCACCATCTGAACAACCTGATCCCACTCAGGACCAACTAGACCTCCATCTCAACCCCACTACACCCGAACGTACCACATGGGAACAGTTAGACGAAGCCAATAAACAGCTCTCGCCCCAGGTAATACTAATTAGGATAATAAAATGAAATATTAATATTAATATTTTTCTCTTTTTTTTTTTTGTTTTGGGTTAGGATTCCGAGAACGATTTCATCACGTACGTCCAGCGGCAAAATGCTGTTTGGAACGCCGATCCCAAATCCGTCGCTGATCAACCTACGCGTACGGGCGATCTTTGGCAGGGACTTGTGCAGGATTACGCCACCAATGCGGTTCGCTATGCTCGATTGTTTACAGCAGAACTTCGCACACATGGTCTTCCGAAAGAGGTCCGCGGTGATCTGTGGCAAAGCATGAGTCGCGCATCTTCCGATACGCATTTGGAGACCATGTATGATCGTCTTGTCCAAGCAGAGGATTCTCCTTATGCACGCGCTATTGATAACGACATCAAACTCTATAATAAAAACGACTCGCTTGCAAGGTTACTAAAAGCTTACAGCCTCTACGACACACATGTGGGCTACTGCCAAGGGCTACTATGGCTTGCCAGCCCACTGCTGGATGTGGTAGGTGATCTTTTTTTTTTTTTTCCAAACACAAAGTGAGTAGCGCTGATCCCATTCGTGACAGATGGCAGAAAAACAAGCATTTTGCGTCTTTGTCAGGTGAGTTTATGCGTGTGCACGTGCAGAAACTAAAAAAGAAGAAAAAAAATTTAGATTGATGGAGCTGTATGACATGCGAACACTGTTTATGCTGAATATGGAAGGTCTTCATTTGCGGCTGCATCAGTTCCAGATCTTGCTTTCACAGTACTGTCCTCAACTCAGTGATCACCTAAACCACCATGCCATCTATCCGGCCATGTATGCCACGCAATGGTACTTGACCCTGTTTGCACACAACTTCCCAGAACGCGCCGTGATGCGTATCTACGACCTGGTGTTTGCCCAGGGCGTACCATCCACCGTAACACGCGTGGCACTGGCCTTGTTGCAGAAAAACCAGGATCGCTTACTTGCCATCGATGACTTTGAACAGCTGCTGACAACGCTGCGCTCTCCCACCATGCTCTACGATACAGATGCCCTGATTTCGGATGCCATGGCCATCGGTGGTATTCCAGAAAAACTGGCGCATATGGCCGAGACGTACCAACGTGGACAGGAAAAAGAAAAAGAACGTACGCACCAGATGCTGGCTGTGCGGTTTGGACGCAAGACAAAACGCGATTCGTGGTTTTCCTTCTCCAACGACCGCCCCATGGTGCTCCATCAACAAATCGAAGAGCTCATGACGGCGCTGACACAACTACAGCAAGATCATGCTGAGCTATCCGACGAACTGGCCGCCGTGAAAATGCGCGACGTCGATGAGCAGCTGGAACGTGACCAACTCAGCAACCGCAATGCCCTCCTTGAACGACGACTGAAACGGTACAAGAAGAAGCTGGAACAACAGCAGAAAGCCACCCCCGCCTCCGGAAACTACGAGTACGACATGTTTGTGGAGTCGTTGCGAACCAGCGGTCAGTTTGGCGCATTGGTCGCCGGTGCCCTAGTGTCTGCGCCCGGCACAGGAACCCACTCGGCACGCTCCTCTGTCGTGACAAAGAGCAGCCAAGAAAGCGAAAACGATACCGTCGCCACAACGGTGGATGGCTTCACCGAGGAAGAAGAAGCGGAGGAAGAAGAAGGGACAGATGACGACGAGGACGATGTGGCCTTGCAGAACCTGAGAGCCGAGGTGGCTTCGCTAAAACTCGCCAACAGTGAAATGAAAGAAAAATACGAATGGATGGAGCGTCAGTATGAAACGGTGATGCAGGAATACGACACCGTCCGCGCCAATCAAGAGGAAATAGTAAAAAAGAACGAGGCATTGCAGAATGAACTTGACCAGCGGGAAGCTGAGAAGGAAAAGTTATTGCAGGAGATGGACCGTCTGCTGAAAGAAAACGAGGAAGTGATCGAGAGAAACATGGCCTGCAAAAAGACCGCCGCAGAGTTACAAATGGAGAAGATGGAGCTTGCGCAGGATGTCGAGCGACAGGACCGTCGTATCCGCGAACTGGAGCAAGAGAAATGCGAATACCTGATGCCTCGTCGCACCTTTTCCGAGGAAGTGTTTGCAGCCCATCAGGTGCTCTTTGGCGACAAGGACAGCGGCGTGCAACTGAGCGCAGCAGGAGCACGTCTGCTGGGTCAGCCCTACGCGAAGAAAGACCTCAGCCGACGTCATACGCTGCAGCTGGGTGGCCGAACGTGTGTCTCGATGGACTACTATGGCGCCATGGGCGACGATTACCAGGCCAAGTATGTTGAAAGTGAACTGCGATGCCGCGAACTGGAAAAACTGCTGGCGGAGGCCAAGGTAAAATTGGCGGAACATGAGGCTGCACAGCAGCGCTCGTCCATGCAGATGAAGCGCAGTTCCACCGCTTCCTTGTCGATGTTGGCCCAGCGGTCACGCGACGAGCGACGAGGATCCACCGACAGCTTTGCTTCGTCTGTCACATCCGCTACATCGTTAGGCAGCCAGCCAAATAATAACAATAACAAACGTTCCAGTATGTATGCGCGTTTGTGGAATACATTTGGTGGCTCTCAGGTGGGGTCCAAGCCCGATTTATATGAAGAACCAGCAGAAATAGTCCATCATCAAGAACTGGCTTTATAAATAACGTTATACCCCCAATCCTTCCTTCTTCTTCTTTTTTATACTCTTTTGTTTCCTATCACACCTTCCTATTTTTTTTTTTTTTTTTTTTTACATACGATGTTGCTGGACACCAACCATGTTCTTCTTCCTTTTCTTTTGAAATAAATTCCATGCTATTTTAGTGGCAGCTAAAAATACAACAAGGCGCAAATTTCATCGATCCCTAAGAAGAACAGTGGTCTTTTTGATCGAGCAACCCTTGGTTAAACGGGACGATGGTCGTTAAAACGTTGGATTACACCGGGTAAACCATAAAAAAATTAAAGGGTGTGGTATGCTTGGTCCGTGACAAATGTCGGAGAAGGGGGGAGAGAGGGTCGTGTCATTGTTTCGTTCGTTTATGGATCTACCCCGGCTAAAACTTTTTTTTCTTGTTCCGTTTGACCACGAACCCATTCATTTGTTGCCAGAAGATGAAGAAGAGGCAGCTGGCAACAATGCACTGGCTTATAACTTGGTTATTTTTGTCTTTCTCCACGTGCTTGTCTCCAAGTCCCAATTGTGCGTCCTTTTAGCGCAGGTTCGTGGAAAAATCACGGCAGAAGGAATAGGTTAATGAAATATGGCGGGGAACTTAGGTCCCATTCCAAAAGGGGCACCACAGAGGGAGTTTGCAATTGTGAGAAAGACCCATTTTTAACAAACAAACAAGAAACCGCACCATGGAGGCTGTATCATTCCTGCTCCGCAGGCTTCTCGTCGACTTCCTCTCTTTCTTTGTAGTTTACCCTCATTTTTCAGGGAAACCCCGCAGGAAGCATATGAAAACGAACGCGTCTTGTTCATTTTTCACATGCAGTGGTACCACATTATGCTTTCTCCACATTGTGACACAGCGTTACACTGACAAGCTGTATAAAATCCCCATGTTTTTCTCACCACCAAGTTTTTTTTATCTCTCTTTGTACATACAACTGAAACGCTAACCATCATGCCCGTGATTGAATCCAACAACCGCCATGCTGCTCACAACCGTCAGATGCTGGAGCAATTCAAGGAACTTTCTGCTTCGTTGGAAGGCTGGACCTTTTCTTCCGAGAAGGATGGTGTCAAATTGTACAGCAAGGAAGTTGCCGGTGCTGCCATCCCCATTGTGCGTGGTGATATTGTCTTCAACACAACCGAATACACCGTCAAGGACGTGGCCTCGGTCGCAACCCTTCCCGGCTGCCGAAAGATTTGTAAGTTACGATCAGGTCGAAGGAACACAGCAACTGATGGCTGGGTTGGCTTGTAGGGGACGAGAAGTACGATGTCTCTGAGGTCAAAGAACTGTTCACCATCCATGAATCTCTTTTCTGGGTCAAGCTGAAGGCACCCTGGCCTGTCAGGTAAGCATATTCAGGATGCCGGTGAGCATGTAGTTGACCTTTTTTTTTTTTTTTTTTTTTTCTTTCGCAGCCCTCGTGATTTCTCCGCTTGCTCAATCCGTGACATCAATGATGATGTCTGTTACGTTGTGATGGCCTCTGTTGAGGACAGCGCCATCCCACCCGTGTCCAAGTGTGTCCGTGGTGATCTCAAGATTTCTGGATGGAAGATTTACAAGACCGAGGGTGGTGTTGGTGTGACTTACATTACGCAAGTTGATCTTGCGGGATCGATTCCCTCCTCGTTCCTTAAGAGCATCCAGCTCCAGGTTCCTCTGTGTGCCGGTAAGGTGGTTGACTACATCAAGGAACACGGATTCCCTCCTACGGCCGACAGCTGCACTGCGGTCTACAAGTCCGAAACCTTCGATCACGCCAAGCGTGAGCACACCGTGCAAGTCGATGGCCAGGGCGAAGCCTCTTGGCTGATTTCTGGCAAGATGTATCCCAACGGTGTCAAGGCCAATGTGACTGGTCAGGGCCAGCTTGAAATTGTTGAGGAAGGCAATAACCGCAAGGTCATCTTGCGTGGTATCGATGGACCTGCTACGGTCAAGATCTCAAAAGCATAAACAAATAAAACAAGGGCAGGTTCCTTGCAACAAAACCATGTTCCCGCATCACTTTTATTTTTTTTGGACCCATGTGATCTATTGGCTTACACGTGTATTGAGTTTAACTTGGGAGCTAAAAAGTTGGTTTGGTTTTCGTATCACAGCTCAATGGATCAATCAAAAATGAGGGTTTGACGTGTCATGATGTCAGACCAACATTTCTGCATTCACACGGAAAAAATATCATCCAGATTTCCCGCCAAGAGTTACTGTTTCATGCCAAGGCTTGCGATTTTTATGCGGGCAAGAGATCATTTCCCAAAGGGAGGAAAAAAAAGTTCATATATGTAAAAACTTTGTCTTGCTTCTTTTTTTTTACTTTCTTAAAAAAAAAAACAAAGAGGAAATGGGTGAGTGATGTATGTACATGTTGAACGGGAGAAGAAAAGAGAGGAGAAGAAGAGAGAGAGAGGGAGAGGAGGGGAAAGGGGTGATATCAACAAAGCATATTGTTAGTTTTTTTTGTTTTGTTTTGTTTTTTTTTTTTTCTTAGTGTGAAGGTGAGGGTGATCGGTACGTCGTGTCGTCCATTTCATCATCATCAATCGAGTCATCTTCTCCATTCAGGACCCAACCGACTTTCCAAGGTCGACCGCATGTCCAGTACTTTGGTGTACACACAAAGTTTTCAATGAGTTCATTTGGATCCACCCGGCCATCGGGACGAGAACGTCGCATCTGATCAATGTGCTGCATTGCCTTACGTTTTTCTTCTTTACAGAAGACCCATCGACAATGACGACAGACACTTCCTCCACTTTTGTTGTACCTAAGGCAAACAAAAAAAAATGAGATTTCCGGAATGCTTCGTTATGTTTCGTTTACCTTAAACCACATTTGTTACAAAGATAAACAAAGGGTTTTCCCTTGTCATTGAAAATCGAACTAGATGGGAACGGCCAGTTGAACGCTTTACGCATGCATCCGTCAGACGTCTCCTGACAGGCCTGACAGGGTCCTTTGACACGAGATGGTCTACCAGCAGAAGAGGTGGGTTGTTTTGGTGGTTTCTTCTGATCCATGATCGAGTGGGTTTCGGAGGGCTCGATCCAGGGTCGGTGGTCGATTGGTGTGTTCGTGATGGTGGAAGTGGTCAAGGGATCATAAAAATAGGAGCGAGTTTCCATTTTTGGATGCCTGGACTTGGGTATCTGGATTTGCGTGGGTTTTCTACTCGGTCGATACGCCGACAATCTGGTTCGTTTTTGTTTTCGTGCCACAGCCACCCTTCTGCGCAGCGCAGATAATAATGATTCACCCGAGATCACTTGAGAGGTACAGGCAGGAAAGCAGTTTGAATCAAGCTGGAATACAATGCTTTTATCGACCGCGGACGATTGAAATGGATCATGAATCACAGAAGGTGATCTCAGTGGAATTGATTTCCTTCGCATGCACGGACGTTCCATCTCGTCATCAGGGGCCGAGCGGTGATTTAACCCCTGCTGTTTCATCAAACTATGTGGTGACAACGATGGTGATGATAATAGATCTTCCTCTTCTTCCTCACTATCGTGAACTAATTCAGGTGGCGACGGTGGGTGCACGCGATGAAATGCGCTTCGATGAATCGGGCGTAGCATCGGGCTGGCATGGAAAAACGACGATTGATCCGCCGCACTCGTTTTCTGACATTCGTAGGGCGGAGTGACAGGCGAATGATTTAATACAGGTGAAATATCCATTGTGATGACAAAAAGGGAAGAAGAAAAAGAAAAAGAATCTAAAAGAAAAAGAGAATAAAAAAGAGAAGAAAGAGCGAGTGCTATTTTTTATAGCGTTCGGGAAGGTTTGATGAGGGTCCCGGGGAAGGTGACTATTTCCATAGCGTCATGATTTTTTCCAGATCAGAATGAATGGGCCCTCTTTTTTTTTTTTTTTTTGTACCGGAAAAAAAGCGGTAGTCCGGTAGAAGGGATCCCCGGTTACACTGGGCGGCTAAATACCTCAACAACCGGAGTCATAGCCAGACGGAAAAGATGTCCTCAATGTTTCGTGGGTGTGATCTTCCAATGCCAAGCCAAATGTTACTTTCTTTGAATTCTTTTTTTTATTATAGTTTGTTGCTCAGTCTCCATCCTCCTCGTCCAATAACCGTTCGTTGATTTTTTTTTATCCGTAAGTTCCGATCCAAATGGAATGGGCCGGTAATTTAACCCATTCTCTTTCAGATGTGATGACTTACAATTTGCCACGTTTTTCCCGAGATAAAACCTTTTTTCCCCAACTAAAGATTGAATCCTTTTGCCTAATGACTTCCTATATCGGTTCATGTTCTATCTCTTCGTAGTTTAACTCGCTTGCATTTTCTAAATCCGAATCTCGAATTGTTTTCCCGTACCTTGGTGATGCATTACCTATCCCTATCGCCACTGATGTGGCTGTGAATCACGACTTCGCCACACCTGCGTGTAATGTCACGCAAAAAGAGTCAACAACCCTCTTTTCTGTTACACCTAGCCGTCTCTTCGTTTTTTGTAGCTGTACATGCGTGTGCCTACATGTCATTGCATGGATAAATCAATATGCGCCTATGCGATATGTGTGTCCCACCTTCTTTCTTTTTCCCTCTGTCTCTGTCTCTCTCTCTTTTTTTTCTGTGTGTGTGTGTGCGTACATGCATGCGTATGATGAGTAGCATCTGATTTAAAACGGAATGTTTTCTACATCTGTGGCAATATTCGATTCCTGGAATTGCTATAATTACAATCTATTCTTATCGCTCATCGTACACACTAAATTGACATCAGAATAGAAATCAATTAACTAATCAAGTGCCATGAACATCTTGGCAAATTCCCTACTGTAGCTTCTCCTTCCCCCGCATACTTGACGTTTTCGCTTGCAATAAATTTGTACCACTTGTCCTTCTTGTTATCATTTTATCGTAGGTCATACCAACCGCATTCTAAATAAAACTTTTTCACTTAGCGTCCCCAAACGTGTTTTTGTTTCTATCTCTCCCCCTCCCACCGGCGATCCTGATGGACGCTGACATTGCCAAGTTTTTCTTACCATTCTCTCTCTCTCTCTCTCTCTCTCCTGACACCCCCATCCTTGGCCTGATACATTCTAGAGCAGATGGATCGATCACGTAAACCAATGGCTGACAATTCATTCTGATCTGTCGCTCCATGACATCCCTTTGGACACGCGCCTGTTCTCCCCAAAAGCACGTTGTATGTGATCGCTCGAGCGAAGCAAACGGATCCAATCGACGCGATCCAATCAATGTTACACATGTGTTCTGTGAAGCAATCATCTCAAACACGCATTCTTTACGTATTGTTTCAGATCTATGATAAAATCTTTCTTTCTGTTCTGTGGAGAACATGCCTCGACCTTTTTTTTTTTTTTTTTACCTTGTTTGGGCACTACCCTGAGTGCCATGGTGGTCTGTCGCCAGCGTGGTCTTGGCAGAGACCCTCTCCGTCGTCCGACGTTCCACCAGCCTAGTCTTTTTGCCTGGTATTTCTCCTTTTTTTTTTTTTGCGAACGGGAAAATCTGGTGCAGGGTGCTGTCGCAAAGTAACACCGATGACAAACAGTTCATGTTAAATGCATAAGAAAAATGACAGTACACTTGATTTACCACTAAAATGTTTCAAGTTGATGCGGTGATCCGCGCCATTCGGATCATTTATTTTGTGCAGATTTCTGTAGCTAAGCTTTTCGTCTTAGAGACCATTGGTGGATGTTTTCGTCATACATCGCTTTCTGTATCGAAAGGGTCGCTGACCAGATTTTATATTCCGCAGGTCAGAGTTAACAACGGCGCTCTCATCAAACAACTTCCATCCTTTCTTCCTTTAAAGCTAGGCTTCATCCAATCTTCGGACCTCTTTTTTTTTTTTCTTTTTCAGATCGATCGCTATCTGGGTTTCTTTTTCCCTCCTTCTCGAATTTCGGTTTTTAGTAAACAATTGTGAGGAAGAAAAACGTGATGTTGCGTAGACATCTCCATCTTATGTATAGATTTTTTAACGTTACGACTTGTAGAGGATGATCATTTGCTTTCTTCCTCACTTTCTTCCTTTTTTTTTTTTCGTGTTGCTTGGTTACCATCACCCTGGCATCGCTTCTATGCATTTCTCTCGGCTTCATTCAGCTTACCAAGCATCTGTGTAACGTTATATGCTACTTGATTGGCTTTAAGGTAACACAAGCACTAGTCGACCGCACATCCATTATTTTTGCATGGTAAAACCCTTCTTCAAGAATTCGCTTATTATGCAATGAAAACTATGCATGGCAATGTGAAAGCCATTTGGTATGATATGCTTATTCGAAATACGGATGCCTGGTGAATGGCCAACAAGGTATCCGTTTCGTGAAATTTGTGACTTTTGTCATGGTTTTGCGCCGGACAAAAAAAAAGAACCTGGATACTTTCCATGCGCTTTTGAGCTTGAGTCATGGCAGGAACGGACGTAAATAGTTGCAGCGAACAATCAACCAACGATTTTATTGTTGACCATGATGAAGCAGATATAGCGTCACCGCCTAGTTCCCCCGAACCTGATTATAGCGATCCAGAAAAAGAACAGGCATTTGGTCAAGATTATAGACACGACACCACTTTTCTTCTCGACATTCAAGCTGAGCCGAATCAACCTGGATTGTCGAAAGGCGAACATTGTCCAACAAACGATGTCGTCAACAACAGCTACTCCTACCTTCGTTCCAATTTCCCTCATTGGCGGCGGATGCTGTCCAACGATTACATGAGAAACACCAGTGTCAGTGAGCACGGTTCGCCCCTTGCGGATATGAATCCTGCTCAGCTCGTCCTCCTTCATATCGACGATCATGCTTGGGCCTCTGTCGAACATTATATGCAGGCCTCCAAATTCTCTCATCGACAAGATATCTACATGAAATTCCCCCTGGATTCCGGCGATCCCTTAGGACGCTCACCTGCCACAAATGCGCGTCGTGTTGGAAGGAAAACTGCACTGGATCAGGATCATGTGAAATCATGGCAAGTCCGAAAACCTGAATCCTTAAAGCGCGCCTTGCTGGCAAAATTTGCACAAAATGAAGATTTGGGGAGAGCATTGGTAGCCACTGGCTGGGCCAAATTAACAACACGTGGGAAATCAGGCACAGAAAAAACACAGTACGCATTAATGTGGGTACGAACAGTTCTACGCGGAGAACAAGAAAGAAAAGCCGCAGCGGATAAGCCTGTCGAAGAGAAACAGGTGGATGAGGTAATCGACAAACCCCGTTAAAAAATTAGTCATCAATCGTCGTCGTCGCTGTGTAGGTCTTTCGTCTCATCGAAGGACTTTTTGGTAAGGATTTTCGTAGCATGAACCAAACGGCAGCCCAACCCTCATTACAAACAACGACATCCCTCCCGCCGCCATCGCCATCTAAACCAGCGGGAGAGAAACAAAATGGACCAAGAGGAGCGCTTCAAATGCAAGATGCAGTCAGCTATCTGGAACAAATTAAACACGATTATGCTAACGAACCAGATATATTTGATCAATTTCTTGGCATCATGAATGACTTCCGATCCGAAAAGTAAGCTGTGATTAAAGCGACAATACAAACACCCTCTGATATGGTTGCAGAATCAATACCCCACAGGTTCTAGAGCGTGTCACGATGCTGTTTCGAGGAAAACCCTGGTTGATACGTGGATTTCTGATGTTTTTACCTCCTGGACATTTGCTGGACATGTCTCCTGAAAATAAGACGCATTTGGTCTACATTGCTACACCCACTGGCAACAAAATTATCATTGATACACAGGAAGGCTGTGTGAGATCTGATGGTTGACATGGACACGCCACGTGTTCTCTCTCTCTCTCTCTTTTGGAAGAAGTTCCTTTCCACAGGATATAAAACGGTTGGATGGCTACTTTCCTGACCTGGTTGGAATTTGTTCTGTATCACTTTTTGTTCTCTGTAATTAACAACCCCCTCCCCTAATGCACACAAAAGAAAAGCATTTTATTCTATTTTTTTTCTTTTTTTATTCCCTATTGCATTAGTGAAGCAGTCTTAGACTATAGCGAATCACCATAAGCAAACTAAATAGCATATAAGTTATCTTTGGGTCTGCCCTTTATTATTATTTTTATTTATTTACCTGAGTAGGGACACAATGCCGGCTGGCATCATTTTTCTTGATCGACTGAACCGGATGCCCATGACAAGCAACAAAATAGAGCTGACAACTAAATATCATGGAGTCAGCAGCATGCTCTCTAACGTGTCTTCATTCGCGTTTTACCCAAGGATACTGTCACGTTCTTTGGGTCGGCAGAAGCAAGGTAAGCCCCATAAGTGGCGGCTATACTAAACACCAGTCCTGATAGCAACGAAACCACACTACCAGCTAATATGGAGTGTTTAAAAAAACGAAAAACTCGTGTCATTTTTTTTCTTACCTTTAAAGAAGCCTACAGCACCGCCTGTAAGGATGATTGCACCATAAGCATAACCTAAATGATCTGTCATAACTACATGACAGCATGAATGAGCTACGTGTTGTGTGGAGCGACATGTTCCTTACTCCTTGATAATGAGGAGGTTTTTTCGGGGTGAAGGAGATTGAAAAGAGAAGAGTGCTGGAACCATCACTGTTTTGATTATGAGTGACTGCATGAAACCCGTACCATTTATGGTTATGGAGGGATTGTAAAGATTTTCGTGAGGCAAAATCTTTATTTGTCTTCTTTTTGTTCATATTAATCTAAAGAAAAGCCAAGAAACATAAAAAAAGAAAAAAAAAGATTTTTGCCATGAAGATAGATCTATCGCTAGACACGTCCAATGTTCAGAGCACCACCAAGGAAGAAAAGACGTTCGGGCTGGTTCCCAAGCACAGCGACCTGCTGGTCACTGCTGCTGGTAATGTAGGGTTTCTACTAAACCACTCACATCTGCGGACGGGCTCGCAAGCCTCGCTTTTATCCTATGGGCAAACGATCGATATGTACAAAGAAAACGCCAGGAAATCGAAAGATCCAGCGGTGCGGTGCAATTTTGCGATGTTTCTGGTGGAAATGGCCAAATCACTCAAGCCGGCGGACCTGAACCGGTGGTGTTATCTTGACGAGGCTGAGAAGCTCTTAAAACAGGTTGCCGCGCGCGGCCATGCCTCTGCACAGTACTACTTGGGGAACCTGTACGCCTCAGGCTTGCTGAGTAAAAACAACCACCCACGCTTTGACAAAGCCTTTGTTTTATTTTTCCAGGCCTCCAAACACCATCATGCCAATGCCGCTTACAGGTAGAGAGAAGGAGAAAAAAGGGTTAGTCCCTCATTGGCTTTTCTTTTCTTTTTTTTTTTTTTTCTATTTTTTCAGGGCGGCAATGTGTTATGAAGAAGGTCTAGGGACCCGCAAAGATAATGCCAAGGCCATTCAGTTTTATCGGTAAACCAGTCCCTGGGACTTCCCCTGAAAGAAAAAAAGAAAAAAAGAAGCATTTTTTATACCTTGTTTAAGAAAACAAACCATATTTACCATATAGAAAATCTGCCGCACTGAATCATCCTGGCGCGATGTACCGATTAGGCATGATCACTGTCTACGGCCAGCTGGGTGCCTCCAAAGATGCGCGCAACGGCGTCAAGTGGTTGAAACGCGCTGCGCAAGCTGCAACAAAAGAATACCCGCATGCTATTCATGAACTGGCCCTGCTGCATGAACGAGGGACAAACCACGTGGTTTTTGCAGATCCTGCCTACTGTGTCCAGCTCTACACACGCGCCGCCGAAGAGTTTGACTACGCTCCCTCTGCCTTCCGCCTGGGCGAGTGCTACGAGTACGGAAGCCTCACATGCGAAAAGAACCCGGCCCTCTCGATCCATTTCTACACCATGGCTGCCCGTCAAGGCCATTCCGAAGCCTGTTTCGCCATGACAACCTGGTATCTCCTCGGCTCGCCAAAGGTGCTTGATCCCTGTGAAGCCCAGGCCTATCTCTGGGCCCTCAATGCAGCAGAACAAAACCTACCAAAAGCTCAGTACGCCGTAGGCTACTTCACCGAAGTGGGGATCGGCGTCGAGCGAAACTTAGAAAAAGCAGTGCACTGGTACAGGCGCGCTGCCGCCAACGGTGATCCCAGAGCAAAAAAGAGGTTACATGAGCTTGCCCAGAAGCCAAGCCCCGGAAAAACATAATCATACCATCATCGCATCATCCTTATTCTCGTAATAAAAAAATCAGTCCATGCGTCCTCATTGGAGCGGACAAACAAGAGATAGGCCTTATCCTCAGCTTACTCATCCAATCGTGCAATCGGATTGGCCCATACTGATCCTTACCAAATCATTCATTCATTGGCTCTGTAGGTTTTACCTCGTATGTATAAAAGCCCGTTCCTTCGTTTCTTTTGATCTCAACAAAAAAAAAAATACGAAACTCATACACACTATGGCTCCACAACCCAAGCATCACAAAGTTGTTATCATCGGCTCCGGCCCTGCAGGTGAAGTGCTTTTTTTGCGCTTCTCTCTCCCATTTACTGACATTTTCACTTATCGTTAGGTCACACCGCTGCTGTCTATCTTGGCCGTGCAAACATGGCACCTACCATGTTTGAGGGCATGATGGCCAATGGTTTTGCCCCTGGTGGCCAACTGACAACAACAACAGACGTCGAGAACTTTCCGGGGTTTCCCGATGGTATCCTGGGCGGTGATCTGATGGACAAACTGCGAGCACAGTCCGAGCGCTTTGGAACACACATCGAAACTGTCACCATTACCAAATTGGACACCACTTCACGTCCTTTCAAGCTATGGCAGGAGGGAACAGAAGACCAGCCTACACCGACAGATACATGTGATGCCGTTATCCTCGCCACAGGCGCCTCAGCAAAACGAATGCACGTGCCCGGTGAAGAGCAGTACTGGCAAAATGGCATTTCCGCCTGTGCCGTATGCGATGGAGCCCTGCCACTTTTCCGAAACAAACCATTGGTGGTGGTTGGCGGTGGCGATTCGGCCGCAGAAGAGGCCATCTACCTTACGAAATGTACGTTACCTTCTTTGATCTGCTCCCATTGTACTGACTATTTGCACTTTAGATGCTTCCCGAGTACATGTTCTTGTTCGTCGTGACCAACTGAGAGCATCCAAAGTCATGGCGACACGCCTTCTAAATCATCCCAAGGTCACCGTGCACTTTGATACCGTTCTCACAGAAGCCTTGGGAGATGGAAGCCTCCTGACCGCAGTGGCCATCAAGACAAAGGATGTTCCCGATAAGATCCAAGCCAGCGGCTTGTTCTATGCCATTGGTCACGAACCAGCAACAAAACTCGTAAAAGACAGCAAGATCGAGCTCGATGCAGATGGCTACCTAAAAACGATCCCCGGTTCTACATGCACCGCTGTTCCGGGTATCTTCGCTGCAGGCGATGTCCAAGACAAGCGCTACCGCCAAGCTATCACAAGTGCCGGCTCAGGGTGCATGGCCGCCTTAGATGCTGAGCGATATTTGACCGAACTAGAAGCAGAACAAGACAACTAGAAGCCCACAGAAATAGATACACCCACCTTATTCATCATTATCATCATAAAAAAAACCAGATTTGACCCCAACGCCACGTGATCATCATTGTGAAAACTAGCATCTCATGAACAGCGATACGTTTCTACATGTCTTTGTCTAGGTATTAGTATGGACAAAATGATTTTTGAGTTACGCGTACGGATGTCATTCTCGGATGTCTTTGTGCATGACGTTATCGGAAACATGGAAAACGCAATTTATGCATACCCTGCATTGGCTCTAAATCATATCGATCGAAGATAGAGATCAGCATAACAAATGAATTCTCTGATCAGATAAATAAAGATAGAAAAGAAAAAGTTGCCAGGTCTGCTGGCTCCCCCTTTCTTTTTTCTGTAATGCAAACCGGAGTGTCACGTCGGGATTGCTGTCAGTCTATCCGCCGGAAACATTGGATAGTCGTTTTTAAAAGATAGCACTCTTGTCTTCATGCAGAAGAATCAACGTAACCAAAATCCACATAGTCTACTGTTTTCCTGACACCAAAAATACATTGGATAGTGGGTGGGGTCATCATGTACCAAATCCTTAAGACTAACGTGACACATTGGTATTTCGGCTCATCTGACATCTGTTCCGTATGACCATTGCCCACATGTTATTTGGTACAAAATGATGCTATACCACACCTATGAGAAGATTTAGTGCATACCCTCTCTCTTTTTTTCCTTGAACACTCTTTCTAAATGGCAGTCAAACGAGATAGATGCCAGAGAGTGTTTAAGCATCACCTCGTTGAGATCGAAAGCTTGAGGTTTGTTTCATCCTTTTTGTAAGCTACAGGTATTCGCTTCTATCCAGTCTGTTGGACTCACACAGGACCGTGGGTAACATGCGGTTTTTTACGGGTGAATTTCCCGCAATAGCCAAGACGCCTACTTATTGCATAGATCATTGGCACCGACGAAACCAACAGGATGGAAAGAGAAAATTATGCTTTCCATTGGTCGTCACTGTCATCTTCTTAACAAGCGATCTGTAACGACACCTTCGGCCATACGCAGTTTGCATACCCACGTAGCAAATCAATGTTATTCCACGGTGGGTATGAAACACTCAAACACAAGAGGCACTTTTGATCTTTCTTTCTTTGAATGGTAAAAGCTTGATTTGGTGGATCCGACAACACGTGCTGCATGGAAGTGTCAAACGGATCCAGGACAGCAAGTCACACGACGCGGTAAAAACAACACGAACAACGAATTTCTTTTCCTTTTTTTTTTTTTTCCTCGAAAGAAACCAAGCGTCATGAAGGATTACCAGCGTGAATTTATTGAATTTGCCCTCGCCAACGATGTGCTCAAGTTTGGCCAGTTCACACTCAAGTCTGGACGTGTGTCGCCCTACTTTTTCAACGCCGGTTTGTTCAACAGCGGCAAAACCCTCGGTGCCATTGGTCGATTCTACGCTGCTGCCCTGGTCGATGCTCAGTTCTCTTACGATGTTCTGTTCGGCCCCGCCTACAAGGGCATTCCTCTCGTGTGTGCTACTGCCTTGGCCTTGACCAATGAGCACCAGCTCGAGGCACCCTTCGCGTTCAACCGCAAGGAAAAGAAGGACCACGGTGAGGGTGGTGACATTGTTGGCACGGCCCTGCACGGCAAGGTCGTTGTTGTGGATGATGTGATTACAGCTGGTACTGCTATCAACGAGTCCATCGGCATCATCAACAGCAACAAGGCTCAGCTGGCTGGTGTTCTGGTGGCCGTCGACCGTGCCGAGGTTGCTCCCGATGGTTCCGGCAAGAGCGCAATCCAGGCAGTAGAAGCAAAGAACAATGTGCCTGTTCGCGCCATCATTACGATGGATCATATTATGGAATTCATGGAAGAGAAGGGCACCTACGAGAAGGAACTTTCACTCATGCGGGAATACAAGGCTCAGTATGGCATCAAGAACTAAAGTTATCTATGAGACATCCTTTGTTTTTCTTTAAAAAAAATTAAAAGCAGGCGCCAGAAAGAGGGAAAAGAGGAAAAAGAGCATCGCAGATGGAAATAAGGAGAATTGGCGTAGAAAGAGAAAATGAATGAGAGCGAGAGTGAGTGAGAAGATAGGCTGGTCTAACTCTTGTTCTGATCCAAAAAGGGGTGCGCAATGGCTGCTACTATGTTAGCATGAGCTTGATTTTCGTTACGTTAAAGTCTCTGCCGACATACCATTGTAATAATGTGGTTGGCCAGTGGCATGCTCTGGGTTAGGCTGTTGAGGCACATAGAGCTGTTGATGCGCACCCGTTCCTTCTTCCTCTTTCTCCTTGCCAGACGAAGATGCGCGCTCAATCTTGGTTGTCTACACAGCTTGCGCGTTAACGCATATCTCCTTTCCGTCACGATGCGGTCGTTACCTCGCGATACTTTGAAAGATAGATCTTCAGCGCTTCTGCGTAATTCTCAAATCCAAGAGACTGCATTGCCCACAGAATATCTTCTCCATTGATGGTCTTTCTTTTTTCCTGCTGACAACGGTCACTCGCTGTAAAGAAAAGAAAAGAAAAGAGGTTAAGGATAACGCGATCTTTTCCACGTCGTGTCGCTGTTTGGTTATCATTGGGAAATAAAAGGATATTCGCTAGTAATAAATGAAATGAATTCGGAAACGCATTCTTGAACACACTCCTTGGCTTCCTTGGCAATTTTTGCGTTTTCAGGTAGTGCCTTCTTCATAATACGTGCGACACTGCAAGATAAAACCCGTTATTCAAACTTGGCTTCCCATGAAAAAAAGCACCATTACTTTGCAATCGGAAGGAAACGGTCTTGTTCCTTAAGATCGAGATCGCCTTCTTCACCGGATTGATTTCCTGATCCAGACATGATGCAAGAGTAAAAAGAAAAAAAACCAAGCCGAGTGAAGGAGCATCGGGGAATCACTGTTTGCAACCTTCCGAGCGAGTCACATCCGAATGACGTACTGAATTGCAGCGGACATTGGAAATGCCCGCCCATCGTCTCTTGCCCTCTAGAGAAGAAGGGGAGGCAACTCCCGTTTTCTTCAAAACCACGGAGACATATTCTAAGAACGGATGCTATTGTGCGGGTGTCGAAGTGAGCGCCCTGAAGGGCGGAGCCATCACAAAATTAAGATAGCATGACGCTCGATTTTGCATAAACTCTAGCTGGCGGAGTGTTCCCTCGTCCCGAGAAAGAGAAACAGCAGAAGCCAACTATTTGAAGTTCAGTCTCAACGTAGATCCCAACAATGCACGGTATAACAAGCGAGATAGCTATGATCATACGTTGCTGGTGACAGCTGACTGGTTAGTGCCGCCACATGGTTTTGGCAGATGGCTACAAAATATCCATGGACGGTTCCCTTTTGCAACGACATGATGGAGTGCTGACGCCCTGTCATCGCGTGGACGGAGCAAGTGAAATTAAACTGTACTACATTAAAGAAATGAAAGGCGCAAACTACAGGAGATGGGGAGAGCTGTACATGACCGCAAAACAGGGACCTGACGCATGCTGGCTGCAGCAACATGCTGCGTCTAAATACGTCCCTCGCTCATTGTATATTGGCTTTGGAGGTTCTCTGTAAAATAATGCTCTATTTCAATCGCTTCTCTGCGGTTCATCGCACTTGCTCGTGCCATTTAGCTTCTCTTGCCGTATCTATCTTTGTTATGATGCTTTGTTTGTCGTGATAATCGCGTTCGCTTCACGCATGACTTTTTGTGTCCTGCTGCCATGTCTGCATTATGATGGGCCCTCCCGAAAACTCATGCTTCATCGTCTGCATGGTGCTGCCTACCCCCGAGGGCCTCTTTCCAAAACAGCTACCATAGTACATTGGCTAACCGCAAACGAATGCTATTCAGCTCTACAGGGAGGACTGTGTTGCTACAACCCATGTTTCACGGGCAAGGTACTCCATCCCGCTAGAAACAGGCAAACCCGTACAAGTCGACGTTCTCAACGTGTATATGATTCAATACCGGTGAAACTACTGCTTTGGACGGATCCGTACCAAGAACCACCTGATCCTGTAGGCCAAACCCGCAGGGCGATGTATTAGCCAACTCGGAGAGTTGAAGGATGGTATCCATGCGGCTAAATATTTAACCAGGGACATGGCCCTGTTTCGACCCTCGACTTTGCAAAAAAGAGGCTTGGCTTCCCTGACCCTTTAAGAATCACCACGAGATGAACCGTTTGGCTTACACTATTAATCGTCGTCTGGTGAACACCCCCACTCTCAAGCGCGGCTATGCTTCCGAAGCAAAGTCCCAGGAATTCCCCGAAGAAAGTGAGTATATGCTTTTTTTTTTGTTTTTCAACGTGTTGACTAAACAAAATCTTAAAGCCTTCGGCAAGGTTTGGCGTAATGCTGCCATTGTTGTCGCTGCAGGCGCTCTTTGGTTCAAGTTTGACGACTACCTCGTAGCCTCGGGTACAGTAAGTGTGTCCCCCAAAAAATGGTCTTTGTTGAGTTTGAGTTTGTGTTTACCTTGGTGTTAGCAAAAGCATCCCTTCACAAAGTGGGTTGAAGCCGTTATGACCCCCAGCGAAGAAAACGACCGTATCACGAACGAAACGCTGGACGCCGCAGGAAAAATCGCAGAATACAGGTAAAGGGGAGAGTGGAGAGGGAATCAGCAGCGGGCCCTAATAACCTCCATGTTAGATTGGTTACTCAAGAGGCTGAACGCGCCCCAATTTACCGCCTGCGAAACCCTGAGTAAGAACTTGATCAGTGTCGATAACTGGAAACTAACCAATGCCATGTTTAGGTCCTTTGAACGTGCAAGCCCCCGTGCATTGAGCGCCGGTTTGCAGGCTGATATTTCCGATGTGAAGATCAGATCGGATTAGAAAATAGGCAATATAATAAAAACGCGATAGAAGCCACTCTTTATGAACTTCAAGTTCTCTTGAAAAAGTGTTTTATCTACAGCCACGTCGTCCTGGTATTTTGCTTTATTGTTTTTCAACTAGATGACACGTTCACGCAGTTTCATCGTACTCTAAAGCCACAACAAAATCTGCGCCCCAGGGAATCTGGTTTCTGCTGACACCAATGCTCTGCCAGCTGACAGCAGGAATACCCATGTCTGCCAAAAACAGTTCTCCGGTAACATCGCGCGAAGTACAACCTTGCTTTGGAACACCAAAACACAGTGTCCATTTTGGCCGGATGTGGTGCATGACATGGAAAGGATGGCCTAAAGCAACACAATGTTTCATTTTTTTTTCATGCCACAACAAAGCTTACCATCCACGCCGTTCACACCACTGGGAAAATCGAGACTCAACACAGGTGCTTTGTTATTGTTTGCCCAATCCATGGCATCCCACAGAAGCTGACGCACTTCATGATCTCCACGCAGATCTTTCAGCGTGGTTTGACAGCCCATCAACCCATCTATAATAAGGTCCACAGGCATTGTGTACTGCTGTGGAAGATCTGGAGAGAAGGTGTCTTAGCCAACACAACCGAATGACACATTTCCCGTTCTTACCATCAATCGTATCCACAAACCGAGCGCCTGCGAACTCGGCGCAACGCTTTTGTTCCGCTACATCTTCTCTTATAGCCATTCTCTTTCCAACGCTTAAAAAGACAATGACTTGACATGCACGGTTCGCAAGATGACGAGCCGAGGCAAGACTGTAGCTGCCAACGCTGTTGTTTCCTGCCAGGATCACGATCAACGGAGCAGCATTGTGATTGTCGGGTTGAATTCGTCTGTGGCCACCTGTAAATAATCCAATGTTAACTTCCTGACTGAGACCAGTTATAGCAGAGATGCTTACCAATAGCTTTCAGAGCCATCATGCTTGCTCCATGGCCAGCGTTTTCAATCATCATCTTCTGACTAGGACCGGTTTCGGCCGCTGCGGACATACATCAGGTCCCATATTCCACATGCCATCATCATATACCTACCACATAATTCTTCTACACGTTTCATTTGGTCTGGCGTAACGACCGGACAGGGGACGCCGCCGGCAACCGTCTTAATAATCGGGTGTTCCATTTCCAACACATTCTCTACTTTCTTTTCTTCGTTTGTGGTCATCACTGGAGGGGTTATTGGCTTCACTTCTGTGGTTTCAACTTTGAGACTTTCGTCCACGCTGTCGGTGGCTGATTTGGCGGCCTTGTTATTAAGATTACCGCGCGAACGGGCTTTGGGGGGTATCAGGGAAGGCGGCACTTTGATGCTGGACTCGCTGTTTTTCGGCGGCAAACCTTGTGATGTAACAGTCTTTTCGTCGGCCTGTCGGTGATTGACCGGAGGTGATGATTCCTTTTTACTTGAATTACTCTCTTTATCCGTTCGTGCCGGACTCTTGCTCTGCTACGTTTTACAATGGGTTAGGGGAAAAACGGATAGGTAGCAAGACATGTACTTTTTGGTCTTGTGTTTCCCGTTCAGTGCCATTTGAAGTAGGAACCTTATCCACCTCTGTTAGTCGTCTCCCATTCTTTCCACGCGATTTGACAAATTCTTTGTAATCGGAAAATACAATCGTCTCCACCAGGCGTCTATTGTTCTGCGTGTGAGGATTGGCAAAGACTGGTAGCTTTGCAGGTGGCTTCGAGGTCGGAGGAGACGGGGCGGCTGTCTGTGATGCAGCCGGCGGTGGTTGAGTCGTGTTACTCGAGGCTTCCAAACTTGTCGATGCCTTCTCCGTGCTTGCTCTACCATGTGGTTATCTCGTGCTTCACCATCTCAAACAGGTTACTTACTTGTTTCCTTGACGCTGATCGGGCTTTTCTGGAGAAACCATCTAGAGGGGAGAGAGAGGGTCAGTCGTTCCTGCGATAAAAACAGCGTGGATGATCCCTACACTGATAATTGCTGGATCAACAAACAAAGCTGGAGATGATGATGGCGGTGATGATTCTGTACGTTGCGTTCGATTGTGATTTTTGCTCTCTTTTTTTGTTTTACTCTTGGACTTCTGTGGCTGGACATGCTTCGGCTTGGCTGGTGGTTCAGGTTGGACGCTTACAGGTTTCTCGTTAGACACTGGTCCCTGCGCTACAGGCCTCTCTAAGGTGACTAAATCTTTTATCTGCGCCCCAGGAATATCAAGCACATGAGTGTCCGTTTTTAGGCCGCCGGGGAGATGGATTTCGACTTGTCATGCGCGTCAGTGAATTCATGATACAAATTCCTCCCTTACCAGAGCCTAGTTTCAAATTGCTTGTATCTGCATCAATTCCCAACACAGTCCCCACAACACAGGTGCCGTTGACTAGTGTTACTTGGAGACATAGTCCTAAGTATTGAGCCATCGAAACAAGAAACGTTTGCACCTTTTGGAGTGGGCGACGAGAAACCAGTTCCTTCGCATAACAGTCACAGTCTCACGCACGGAACGCCTGCAGTGCGTCAACCATTGGTGTAACACCACAAGCTGCTCTTAAGTATACGGTGTACTGCTACCCATTTGTACAGTACATGTATTGGATAACGGTGCTCAAGTCATTCACTATCCAAATAGCTTGAGTAGAAACTCAGCCAGTGGAATTGCAATTTTCACGAACAAACAACTCGTGGTGGTAGAGAACACGTTGGAGGTGTGTTGCCTAAAATTACTATGGAAGAAATGATTTTCCAATGGTCATGAAAAACAAACATTAAGGGTCCAACAAGTGCTTCGTACGTTGTATGGATAGATTATCCATACAGCCCTGATGTTCCTTAAATGGATGTTCGTACCACATGTAACATCAGCACCTGTTGTCGCTTTAGACCCATGTGAACTAGCATTGTGGCTACAATACAAAGCAAACAAGCGACAGAGAGTTTGCATTTGAGACCCTTGTTGAAATCTGAAACATGAGCTTTAATCTGCCTACTGACACATAGCAAAGAAGCAGTAGGCCGTTAGATATTGGCTAGTGCCTCATCCTTACAACCAAGAAAATAAAAATCATACATGCTATCAATAGGAGATAATAAGGAATATGGAGAAATTGTAAACAATAGTTCCACACTTTCACTGCAAAAAAAAATTTGCTAAATGGAAAACATTCAGCAAGGAGAACTGACAGTTGACCCAGTGCCCAGTATAGCTGAAGAAATAGGAAACTTGTTAAAAATAAATTAAAGCGAGTAAATCATTTTCAGTGAGTTACTAGCAGACAAAGAGATTATTAATTGCGACATAAGTTGTAGAGACTGGTGCATTATTCATAGATATGTACACCAATAAAGTATCTAAATGTTGTTATAATGCTCAAAGTAAAGACTAGGTGCAAATTATCAAAAGGAACATCAAGTCAAAAGTCCAATGTCCATGATCAGCATTACTGTTACGCCATAGCCAATCAGTGGATTCCAAGTATTAGCAGACACCTAAACAGTTGGAACTTTTACTTCATATTTTTTTGCTCGAGAATAAAAAAAAAAAAAGGTCTCAAATACAGGGCTTTTCTCTTTATTTACGGATAGCCATTAATATCTTTGCGCGGTTGGCTAAAACATTTTGCGGGAGGTGTATATCATCTCTGCGTTGGAAGTAGTACTTTTTTGCGTCGGATTAAAGTGGGTCTGGATAGCGTGGGTTTACGCAGTGGTTTGGTTCATTGTTTTTCACATAAGGAAATGTCCCACCTAAAAAAAGGGACCTTATTTGAAAGGGAAGACCGTTCTTTTTTTTTTTTTTTGGCAAATTTAGTTTAAAAAAAGGATGGAAAAAAACTTTTTGTGTGGCTGTTAGTGAGAAATAAACTGACTGAGAGAAATACCCAGGGATATCCGTTTTCAGGAACCACTAGCTCCTATTTTCATTCTGTATCAATCCATAATAAAAGACTTAAGCCAATAGTAAGGGAGACAACAGTAATAACTCATCCGGGCTATAACCACAATGATGAAACGAACTGTGGATCAGGAAAAACGCCTTCTTACGGATTCGTGTACTTCTCTGATTGAAGTTTATTTTATATACGCCAAGTATATTTATATCAACGACTTACTTTCCTCGTATTTCCTCATAGTTCTACGACTTCTTCAGGTGGCAAAAGTTAGTTCATACTGTGGTTGTAGCACAACTGCAGTTTCTGCGATCTTGGAAATGCTTTCGTAGTTTATGACGAGGAGATACCCCGAACTGTGATTGTGTGAGCATACATATCCCTTCCGTCTCTTGGTGTAGTGAAAAAAATCAATAGCAACAAATTTTATATGTTGTATGTCATATATCTTCCTTTGATTGTATTGCTTTAGTTCTCCCCTGTTGAAAGGAAGCAATTGAGGCAAATGTTGTTATTGTTATGCCAGTTAAAACAAAGTAATTATCTAGTGTCATAATTAATTTGCAAAATTAAATGCAGTAGAAACAGTCTATTGAACAAGGGGACCTAACTGCAAAAATAGAACAACAAAGGTTTAGTTCACAAGTATATTGTCGTGATGATATCTGCAATACAAAGAATTTTTGATGGAGGAATAGGAGTATTAGCGCAATCACTGATCATAGTTAAGGAATGTATGCTGTAGTGGGTGAATCAATGAATAATCGTCCATCGGATACCATTCTCTGTGCATCCATGTCCCAGCAGCTGAACCGGCAGCTGAACTTGTAGTGGGTTGGTAATTTGTGCCCAGAAAGTAGGAAGTGTCGACGGTAAGTGATTCCAGCAGTGGAGTCATAAGCGAAGGAGAAGGAGGCGAATACCATGGATCAAACGTTGTTGCAGTAGCTGATTGCACGGGCGTTGGCTTTATGTGCGAAGAAGACGGATGCAGATCTAACATACGTGGGTAGCTCAAAGGGAAGATGGGTTCAACGGGTGCGGTCATTTGTAGAAAATCTTGGTTGATGGGACATGCGGTTAAAGCGGTATGATAACCATTAGAAGCGTCCGTATCGCCCATATCAGCGATAAACGGTTGTAACGGCATCGACTGCGGAATGGGTTGGTACTCATACATGAACGCAGGTGTTGTCGTCATCTCACTGGTGCTATCGATCAATCCATGATCATCAGTGCTATTCGTGGTTTCCACATTGGATGCCTTTTTCTTGCTAGAGTGTCGGGCTCGTTTAGGTCGGTATTTGTAACCTGGGTACCTATTACATGTTCGCGCAAGGCAAGACCATACCCTCTTAATATACTTTCTCTTCTTCCTTTTTTGGGGGGTTATCACTTACATCGCTGCATGATGCTGTTGGGCCTTTCGAGCGATTTCACGATACGTATTCTTTTCTTCTTCCGAACATTCACGCCACCATTTAGCCACAAGCTTTGAAATATCGCGATGGTTGGCTCCAGGACAATAAAAGCTAATTTCTTTTTGTTTTTCCAAGCGAAAGGCCAGAAAACAGTTGACTGGCCGTGGGATGTGGTTAGGGTCAGGTCTGCGTTTACGTGCTCTTGGAGGGCGCTTTTCATTGGCGCGACATAACTTTGCCAATGCTCTAAGGTCTTGAAGATGGCTTTCGGTTAAAGTAGAAGTGGAAGAATGCATGAAAGAAAAAGAAAAAGAGGAAGGTGTGAAACTTTCTTGGAGTCGAATTGAATGGAAGAACGGCAGATCAAAAACTTCACTTGGTTTCAGTTGAACTGAACAATGAGGCAGTCTAGCTTTCCACACACACAACAAAGATCCCCAACCCAGCATTCTTCTTTTTAAGGACAATGCCAGCACTAAACTCTTTTGTTTATAGCAACAAGGAACAAGTACATATTTTATTTTTCTTTTGTTCGATCGTTACGTTTAGGCCTTGACAGCGTACTTGCGGCGGGGGAAGTAAGCCAACTTCTTCTGCTGCTTGACGGTCTTCAGGCGACGCTCATAGGGAGTCAAAGCTCTGCGCATGGCACGAGTCTTCTTGACGCGAAGATCCAAGGGGGTGAACTTCTTCTTCTGGTAGAAGAGAGCGAGCTGCTCACGCTGGGTCTGGTTGATGACAGTCAACACACGAGCGACGTTCTTGCGAGCCTCACCGCTAAAAAAAAAAAAAAAAAAAACAAAATTTAGCGCGGCTGTCCTTCCCAAATAATAATAAAAAAATTCACAACTTACATCTGCTGAAGCTTGGCGGAAGAACCACCAGCGACCTTCTGGACGCGAAGAGAAGCAAGTTCCTGCTTCTGCTCATCAAGAAGCTTGAGAAGCTCGGTCTTGTTCTTGTTGCGGAGTTCGTGAGCTTTAACGATGGCCTACGATTCGAAAAGTATGTTAGTTACCCATCGCAACATGAACAAAACAAAGAAAAGAAATCGAGAGAGGGTAGAGGAAATAGTTGTGGGTGTCGTGTTTGCTCATTGTCTTTTCCCTTCCTTGTCCGTGTTGCTGACACAAACTGAAATTATCCCATGCCGACATCATGCCACGATCCCTTTTTCCCTTGCACCACGACAAAATCGACTCATTCTCATCCATATAGATCGATGGACACAATGATCGTCGATTGAAATAGAAAAGATGAATGTATACACTCACCATGGGGAACGGATGTTGCAACAAAGAGTAAGAGGAAGAAGTCAATCTACACCACAACGATGCCTGGGAGTAGGCCGCAGGCCAGCCTCCGGACTGAGTACGGTCCGGGCTGGTTACGTTGCTGGTGGCTGGACTTGAAAAGTTGAACTCCTCCCAAAGGAGTTCAAGCCGCAGCGACCGCATTGACTAAGACGTGGAAAGAGAAAGAAGCCTCGTTTTTTTTTGAAGAAAAAGACAGAGAGACATAACAACTTGTCTTCAAAGTAAAAAAAAAACTTGTATATGAGCTCCCCACCCAATACACCCAAGTCATCAGTGAGTCTTAATTGTGAAGTGCCACCGAATCCACTTGGGAACGGCTTTGCGCATGCAAGTCGAGCGGTAGGTGAACAGTTGGCATGTCTAGTTGGCGCCTCGTTCACGGCTGTGGGTGAGGCTGTCTATGTGTTTGGTGGATTTGATCAGTACAGTGACGAAGTGTTCAACACGCTCTACAAGCTGACATGTGACGATGAAAATCAGTACCGTTGGACGAAGATCCCAACAAAAGGCCGTGTGCCGGCAAAACGACACGGTCATTCAGCAACTATATGGCAAAAAGACAAACTTATTGTCTTTGGAGGGAATGGCGAGGACGAAGATCGCTATTATGGGGACATTGCTATTCTGTACTTGGATACAATGACTTGGTGGCACCCAGAAATTAACGGAGGGCCAGAAGGACGTATTAAACATTCTGCAACTATTTACGATGATAAGCTATATATCGCTGGCGGCTTGGAGCATGACAACTATGCAGAAACCTTACTGGTACTGGACCTCCTCACGTGGACATGGCAGGCCCCTGTACCTTTTGTGCGGCGATTTCAGCATATCACTTTTATGTATAACAAACGATTATATTTATTTGGAGGATTTCATGAAGATATGAGCAGATCTAGTCATTTATCGTTCATCGATGTCGAGCGGCACACTGTGACCCATCTGGAGATCGATTCACCATCCGCACCGCCGATGACCGGCCAACTTTTCTCTCAGATATGTGGAGATCAGCTCGTTGTGGTAGTCACTCAGCCTTTTTCACAAACGAGTGCGCCCACCGGACTTTGGCATTTGGACCTGTCCTCCATGCAGTGGCAGCACCATGATATCTTAATGCCGAACGAAAACTGCCAGTGGCACTACTTCTCTATGGCCGAGCACGATACATCCTTTTATTTATTTGGTGCAGTCGAACAAGAACCAGACGAATACTATGCCATGGTACTCCATGTTGATCTTAAAGAGTATGGTATTGTACCCGTACCACCTCCACAGCTGGGTACGGACTTGGTTGTCCTACTGCATCAATCACAGACAGGTCAGCATAGTGCTGACTTTTCTATCCGATCGAGTGTTGATCCAGACGCGGGCGAACTGCGAGTACACCGACTTGTATTGCTTGCCCGCTGGCCACACTTTGCAAACGTGATGAGTTCCGGAATGGCCGAGTCAACGACAAATGTGCTGACATTACCAGAAACCTTTCATGCACTGAAAGCTTTTGTATGGTTTCTTTACACGGATACGTTGGACGATGCACTTTCTCCCTTGTTAATAGCGGATCTATTAGTAATGGCTGACCTTTACCTATTACCAAGGCTATTAGCCTTATGTGTACGAAAGCTCCATAGCTATATGGATGTCGAGAGCGTAAGTAAAATCTATCGCAGTGCCTATCAAGCAGGTCAAAATGGACTTCGGCAAACTGCACTTCACTTCATTTTCCAGCGCTTTGGCGCCGTTGCACGAACTGCAAGTTTTCGCGAACTACCACAAGAATTTCTCTTCCAGCTACTGGATGAGATTCCTGTTCACGCCGCCCTCATGATCTTGCCCGACAATGACAATAGAGCATGTATCAACGCAGATGGCGATGAGAATGACGGCGATGACGCGCTAGTAAACCAAGAGGATGACCAGAGCGCAATGGAAATATAGAGCTCGTTCATGTTTAAAAGAAGCGAACCAAACTTTGTATACAAGTATCATCACATTGTGATGAAATAGATTTACGTTTGTCAATAGGATAATATTAGCATTTGTCGTCTATCTAGATCAGATGCAATGCTAGTTCACGAGACGTTAGATTACCTAACAGTATTCCTTTTTTGTCTTCAGCAGTATAATGAAATGATTATAAATGAAACCAAATTTGTTCATTTAGGCATTATGAGTAAAAGTGGTACTTTGTTAATTTGCATTGCAGAGTATAATGTGTGATTTAACCGAGGTTATACTTAGTACAGTACGAGACTGATGATACCGCAATAGGGGTACTGCAATTTTCTCATCATCCGTTCAATAATATATCTTTTAGCGCTACTATAAGGTAGCACACTGTAATTTACGTTGACACGGTACAATGTGTGGGAAAAGGGCGAGGTTGGTGGTACAGTACTAGTGTATAATGTATAAAGCAAGCATCACTATGCCCATTCCTTTTCATTGTATAGACGCGCATCTGAGAGGTTGCAATGTCCGATGTCAGTTTTGGTTCAGTGTTTGCCTATGGAATCCATGATATCAGCACTGTGGCAGCAGTTTTGGGAACTGACATATGCGATACTAATGCAGTCGCAGCTATGTCAGGGGTATCTACCCATCGTTTTCTATTTGATGCAAATTAATTCAGGCACACACATTAGTTCGCAGTAAACGTAGTTCCTACAGCGCCCAGACAAACGATTGACATTACGCAAACCTTTTAGCATATAGAATCATTTCCATGCATATAGCAATACCGCTTTTTGAAGAAAAAAATAACGTATGCATACGAAGGGAGTACGGAGTTATTGTATTCAATTCTTGACTTCCAGAAGTTTGGTTATTATACACTAGAATTTCGAAACGGTTGATTGAATTACCTTCCGATTTCTACTATATCCAGATAACTGATCTTATACTGGAGAGCTAACTGGTATGCATGGACCAAAGAAAAATGGCCTTCCGGACTTTGGGATCCGCAGACTTTGTGATAACAAGCGTAGGTACGACGTACAGAAGGAAATCAATCCAGTTTACTACTCTTCTTCTGCCTTGGCCCAAAAACTACGCCACTTTCCTTGGAAGGCAGTCGGGATTTGGTTGCAAGGAGTCTCCATGTCTTTCATGATATTGTTGATAGCTCCGGCTCTAGGTCAAATGGGCCAGTTTGACTGGGCAAGCTGTATTTGCCTTGTAATATATATATATCACAGTGTTCGAAAATTTCTTTTTATTTAAAGGCCATTGAACGCTTTGCCTGTTGACATGTCCGCTCGAGCCAGTTCCAAAAGGTGAAAGGAAAGAAAAAAGAAACAAAGGGCGAAAAAAAAAAAAAAACTTTAATGCGTAGGGAAAAAGGTATGGACAGGAAGAGAGAGGGTTCGGAAGACATATGCGACAATTTCTACCCACAGTGAGTTAAATGGCTGCACCGGTGCAAATGGGGTAGTGCCCAACAATATTTGAAGCAACATGTCCAGGTACATACAATTCTAGGCTTTGTATGTACTAAAACAATAATAGTAGAGCACCGACAATGAGGAACCTACAAGATGTTGGGTGTAAATTTTAGCTGATAGCACGAATTAAACAGGCATCCACCAGCTTGACAGGCTTCCCTGAGCAAGCTTCAGCTATGGCGAGTAAAATCAACCAGGCTCCAATAAAGCATCAAAGGAACTGCTTTTAGCCATGTAAGCGATAGATAAACCAAGTCACTGAATTCTTATGGCATACAGTGAAATAAAGCACCTTTGAAGAAGAAGTGTACATATAATAAACCTAGTATAGACAGTTTAATGAATTCGAAGAATTCTTAACGTGATCTATCTGAAAAGCTCACTTTGTGGGTAACAAGTACTCAGCAATGCAAATGGACTGATATTTTGAGTGGGTAACGTTACATGTATACTCTTTAGTCTTTAATTCAGGTTTTTTATCCTGAAATTAAAGGACAGTTACTGTTTTATTAAACTTGAATTCAAGTATCGATCGTTGAATAAGTTGTTACTTTATCCTTGAATAATATGGCGAATCATTTAAGGGAATTACTACGCGCACAGAAGATTTTCTGTGCGCGTAGTAATTCCCATCGTTTAATTGTCCTTTAATTCAAGGATTCTCAGCCTTCTTTTTCCCGTAGCGCAATTGTTGCCCATCAATAACGCAAACGAAATGATAAGCACACGGATGGGTAGTTCATAAAATTTTTATTTTACTGAGCCGGTGCAAACGTAATCTCTTCCCAGCAAAAAGGTATTTTAGTAACGTAAAGGCACAGCAAAGCAGCTCTCTCAAGCCACTTGTTGCGCTGGGATTCGACGTACAATGCCTTCCGGGGTTTTTGGGTAAAAAAAAAAATTAGCCGGAAAAATTTGATGACGTCAATGTTCGGCGCGTGTAGCGATTCCCCAAGAAGCATTCCCTGACCGCCATAGCTCCTCCTCTTTTCCCATAATTTTCAAATGGTGAGGATTGATTACTCTGCATTACAGATCCATCGATAAACTTACGCTATCCATCTATCCTTTTCACTTTGGATTATCTATTGTTCGAATCTTTTTTCTTCGTCCATGATACTAGGCCAAGCGCACTAAGAAAGTCGGAATCACCGGTAAATACGGTACCAGATATGGTGCTTCCCTGAGAAAGCAGGTGAAGAAGATGGAAATCACCCAGCACGCCAAGTACACCTGTACTTTCTGTGGCAAGGTAAGACTTACGTTCATGGCAGCATGTTAGATGTTAACTTGGATCTGTAGGACGCTGTTAAGCGTACCGCTGTTGGTATCTGGAAGTGCAAGGGCTGCAAGAAGATCATGGCCGGTGGTGCTTACACCGTCTCGTAAGTTTGACAGTAAAAGAAAAACGAAATGTGTCTCATTGTTGTCGCGTCTTGTAGGACCACCGCTGCTGCCACTGTCCGCTCCACTGTGCGTCGTCTCCGTGAGATGGCCGAGATCTAAGCACGTTGTTTTTTTCTTGGACGAGCAATAAAATAATGTCAAAAAAAGTTTTCTTTTGTTTCTGTTTATTGTGTTTCTACTGTATCAGTTGCTGGTGAATTGTTATCATCGTCCTCGTCACTGAACGTGTTGATAAGTGAGCTAAAATCAGGCTCCAGTAGTCGAGAGGGTGAGGGTGTATTCTCAGTTTCGGTATTACGAGTCGTGGTAGTAGTAGTAGTAGTAGCTGCTGGTTCTGTGAGTTTGTCTTTTAAAAGTCTTGATGTCGCAGGATGGCCTGACCGCTCGCTCATTTTCGTGGCGAAACGAATGGAAAAAGCATTGGTATCTTCTGTGAGCAACAGTGTGCACATCTCGGTGTATCCGTGATTCGCGGCATACAAAAGCGGAAGGTTGATGCTGCCCTGGGTTCCGAAACTAGGGGATGCACCATGTTGTAACAGGAGTTTGACAAGATCAATCTTACGTTGCTGAACAGCAACAAATAATGGCGTCTCTTCCATAGCATTGAGTACATCTATTTCGCAACCGCGTTGCAAAAGCGCTTGAACTGCTTCAAGTCGATTCCAAGTTACTGCGTGATGCAGTACAGTGGCAAATCGTGTCTTTCCGTTGATATCTGCACCCCCTTGCAATAAACTATCCATCGCTTCCGTACAGCCTAAACTAATGGCAAGCGCCAGAGGTGACAACCCTCGCTCGTTTTGCTTGTTTATATCAGCACCTTTCTTTAAGAGCTGTTCAATGGCTTCAGGAAAATTGTTTGTTACGGCTAGATGGAGAAGGGTGTTGCCTTGACCATCCACGACATCCAGGGATGCACCTGATTTGATCAATAACTCTGTCGATTGATAGGATTTCCCAAACAAGCTGTTGCTCAGCGGTGTGTGTCCAAGCGTATCAGTGACATCCACTTCAGATCCATTTTCTATCAAGAGCTCAACTGCATCAAACTGACCAGCACTTGCTGCGGCGTGTAGTGCCAGTTCGCCATGAGGTCCATGAAGCTCGTTGATGTCGATGTTAGGCTGTAACAGTAGTATCCTTAAGGCTTCAATACTCCGATTATGTGCTGCGAGATAAAGTATACCGTATCCTTCAGCATTGGTAATATTCAGATCCCCTCTAGAACGTATGTATTGGTACAAAGCTTTCATGTCGAGGTGATCGAGCGTGATGGATTCCCATAGTTTTGCTTCGGGCGAAGATGGGGAATGGCTACGTGAAATTTTTTTCTGCTCGTGGTCTTCATCAGAAAAACTGGCATCTAATTTTCGTTTGTCACCGCTCATGAACAGCTTGTATTTGAATAGCAGAATGTGGAACTTCTCAGAAGCATAAGACCGTTTCTCTTTGGACACCTGAGACTGAAAGAAATAATTTTAAAAATTTGGTTTTTATTTAACGTCACTTTTGAGCACAGCGTCTGTGTCGGACGTAATTGCTCGTGATAGGTCAAAAAGTAAAAAGAAAAGAAAAACCCTGTGGATGTAACAGCGAAAAGGTCGAAGGGGTGGGGTGAAGGAGCAACAGAGGAAAAAGAAAACGTAGGATGAAGGAAGAAGAAGAGAGAAAGAGAAGGGAAGGGAAATAGGAGAGAAGAGGAAGGAGAGCTTAGCCTGGTTCAGGAGGAGGAGGATCGATCCAGTGAAGAAGGGCTTGTCCTGGAATACAATCATAGTATTGTCGTGGATCCGTTCCCAGGTGCTGGTGTGCGTCGAGTTCGGCGAGGACAGAACAGACGATGGGCCAGATGGTCCGGAGGTATTGACGACGACGGGTTGACTTCGGGGGCGAGTGTGGGAGGAGGTTGAGGACGAATGACATTGGGTCAGCAGTTTGTTGGCGGGTGATACCTAACGAGCATGCATGCGGAGGTGTGGCTCTCTTGGTCGCAGGTGGTACAAGCCTTTTTATTGCCACCAGGAAGCCAGGCCAGTCGCCAGCGGATATATCGGCTGCGGTCTCGTAGCGTCATCGGGAGCCACAAGATTGAATCCACGCATAGCGTTGGGCGGCATGCTGCTAGGGTCTGTGCGCTGGTTGAGGCTAAGATCGCCGTACTGAAGAAATACGTTTAAAAGTTGGATTTTATTTAACGTTTCATTTGAACAACGCGCCTTTGACAGACATATTTGCTCTAGATAGATAGTGGTAGCATCAGAGCTAAAAACCCTGTGGGAGTGTTGTAAACGAGAGACGTATATAGAACCATAAGAGTTAATAATTAAGAGCCCGCTCCCTGTGCGTTGCAGTTAACAGCATCTGGGATGTATGAAGTTTTCGGAAAGGAATTTGACATTTATCTGGACTCATCCGAGGAGACTGTGACCAGTGTGAGGGTTGCTGTTCGAGAGCCATCAAAAATATTTGGTGCTTTTCCGGACATGTCAAAGCTGGCTGAATTTTGCCAATTGTATGGACTAGTGTTCGATAACTGTGTATCAATCACCTGGTCACGCATGCTCCATATCCAAGGAACAGTGCTAGAAGACCGCAGGGGTAGGCATAAGTAAATATGGGGAACGTAAAAAGAGGAAACGTCTCAAAAACAGCAAGAAAAAGAAGGACAGCTCTACCACAGGTCTGAGACATCAAGTGATAAATGTGATAAATCAGTAAATGTAATTATGTCAGACAAACGAAAACAAGTATCGCTTGTCTGACATAATTACATTTACTGATTCATCACATTTTTTATTGTGAGAGTGATGTTTATTTTGGAAAGGCCGACCTTGTCGTTTTGGACCTTTCTACAAAGACTTATTGGTCCACTGAGTTACTACAGTCGCCGCGCGTTATAAGAATACTTTCGGTGGATCAGAATAGTGTAATTATATCGAGTATATAATTAAAATGAATTGGATGTCCGCTCTCAAAATGCCTGTGAATCGTTAAGTTTTTGATCTGGATTGGTCCATCAAGACTTATTATCATATCCAGATGATATCTATAAGCTAACTGTGATTAGAAAAGCTTTTTTTATCAAGTTCTTCTTTTATTTTTTCTATTTATCCTTTCTATTCTTTATTTTTTTTAAGAAAATACTTCAGATGAATGCTAATATTGGAAGTAACGGAAAAGTTCAGCTTACAAACAACCAGCGGCTAGCTATTTTCCAGAAAGCAGAAGAATCGAGAGTATCCCAAAAAGACCTAGCACAATGGGCGTATGAGACATTCAAACTGAAGAAGATCCCTACTCAGCCAGCGATATGCAAGATATTAAGTAAAAAAGACGTTTATCTGGGAATGGGTGATCAAGAACTTAATGCAAAACGACAAAGAACTTCTGAGTACCCAGAGCTGGAAAACGCTCTTGCTTTGTGGGTGGATCAGTCTACCGCAAATAAAATCCCAATCAACCGTCAAGTGCTTCGAGACCATGCCATGCGCCTTGCAAGGAAACTCGGTATTAATACACAAGAATTCACATTTTCTGATGGGTGGATAACAAGATTTGAGAGACGCCAAGGTTTCCGATGTCATAATATATTTGGTGAAGCTGGATCAGTTAATCTTGATAACGAAGACATGCAATCAAGAATCGAAGAAGTCAAGAAAAAAATCAAAGGGTACAAACCATCTCATGTGTACAACCTGGATGAGACCGGGCTCTTTTATAGCCAAGTCCCGACGAAGACTATTTCCCGAGAACCAGTTGCTGGATTAAAGCAAGACAAACGACGTATAAAGTTGCACTAGTTACAAACGCAGATGGTTCGCACAAGCTCCCACCATTTTTTATAGGTAAGGCAGAGAATCCAAGATGTTTTAAAAGAAAGTCAGGTGATGTTTTAACTTAAATCGTGGCATAACTTACTGACATTTAACGATTTTAGGGGAAGAACATGGATTTGAGTACTACTGGAACTCTAAAGCGTGGATGGATAGCATTATATTCCGAAAGATCATGCGAAGGTTGGATCGGATCATTGGCCGAGTCTGGAAGGAAGAAAGAGTTTTTATGTTAGTTGACAATGCTCCGTCGCATAAGAACGTTCAAGGGCTGAAGAACATCGAAATCTTTATGCTTCCTCCTAATAGTACTTCAAGATTGCAGCCCTTGGATCAGGGTATAATAAAATCCTTCAAGGCTCATTATAGGTAAACCACAGCTATTATATCTACAATCAAAGCTAAATAGGTTTTAGAGCAATTCAGTATCGGGTTTCCGCTCTACTCTTTTCTGTTAGAGGACAGCGTGAACACGTATATAGGATTGAACAGCTTGCAGCAATGCAATATTGCCAAACAGCCTGGACACGTGTCACCACATCTACAATCATTAATTGTTTCCGGAAGACAGGCCTCTTGCAAAACTCTGCCAGCAATGAGATTAACAACAATAAAGAGACAGAGGTTATGGATCTTATCACAGAAAGTCTTCACCAAGTTTGCGGCAACGATATATCGGCATCATCGGTTATTCTGTCCGTGGAGGAAGAGGACAACGCGTGTCATGAAACATCCGATATTGAAAGCTTATATACTACTTCATTAGACGACCAGGATATCAGTGATATATCCAAAGATGATACCGAAGCTCCAAACGAATCGAGTTACATCGTACTACCTAGGCATCAACAAAAAGAGCTTATCCAGCAAGTTCGTAGCGTACTAGATTTAGGTGATCAGTTGGATGCAGAAATTGACCTATTACTGTCGAGAAAATTAAAGAAGTTGGAATGGAACCAAATACAGGGGAGACAAACGAGTATCGATAACTATTTCAATACAAATGCAGTAGACTCGATAACTATTTCAATACAAATGCAGTAGACTCAATAAAGAAACCCATTCGGAAAATATTTTTTCCTAAAACATATGTTCCTCAACATCGTACAACTTATAATCATATCAAATCAGTTATATTAAAGCCTGAACAAATTGTGTGGATCCTGATTGGTATAACTTTATCGAGAATATGATTATATCGAGTATTCTTATAACGCGCGGCGACTGTACATTAATTCTGGCTTCTTGTATGGATGATGAGTGTGTATAACCAGTACCTGGTTAAGATCAGGTGCGATTGTGTGCTGTGTTCATGAAGATGATCATCTACTGTAAGAGGTTTTACTCTATCATGGTAGAAACATGTGTGGTTTACCTCAATAAAGAAGACAGAGAAAGAAAGGCAACCATACTGCAGGCGAAGAACAAGGAAATTCTGCTGCGCGACGGCGATATTGTTACCATACGAATAATATCAACGAAAGCAAGGGTCTTGCTACGAAAAAGAAGGATATTGAAGAAGGACACGCATGAAAGGTCGTTGTTGGGATCTGCGCAAGGATCTACAAAAGATAGAGACCAAAATTGGATTAGGATGCGGTGTCTGTAAGTGGTTAATTTTGTATTCAGTGGACCATTGCATATTGACAACTTTTTTTTATCTGTAGCTCCTGGAAGTCTTCTTTCTCAACGCTCCTGTTGCTCTTCAAAAAACTTTTTTCATACGGTATGCCACCCAGGACCGGATGCGCCGCGGTTCCCAGCCCATGCGCCGAATTACACCATGGTAAATGAGACAATAGCCCATGAAGTATCACTGAAGTACTTATCATGACTGGTATTTTATGCTACTCTAAATAAACTTTGTGTCTGGAGAATCATATTTGATTTTCCCTTAGCGCGAACCGGATGTCTTCGTGAACGCAGAATTTATTTAGGATAGCGTAGTTTTACTCCACACTGTGGCTTTCTCAAATGAACAATATTGCGCTCCTGACTGCCAACTTTGCGTTCACCACAAACGCTTTTACACACCTAAGACAGAAAAGCTGTGTATAGGATATCCTTTAAAAGTACGACCGTCATAATACGTGCTATTGTTTCGGTAAGGCTGGAAAAAAAGACTGCAATTATTAGATCTTCTCGCAGCAATCCCCCTTTGTCACAAGCTTTCCTGTCGCAATAATTCTTGGCGCCAGCTGATCCTTGGCAAGAAGTTTTTGTCACCTGAAACCTAAAAAAAAGAAAAAGAAAAAAAAAGAAAAGGCTGCAATACCTGCTTAAATCTTAGAACAAAGCCCATCTAGAGGTTTTTAGGATACGCAGGTCTGTGGTCGATACGACTGAGTGCCTTTTCCCTGCGACAGCACTCTCTTCCACCTTTCTTTCGCCCCAGGATAACACCACCGCCTCTTAACGGAGTGTGTATTCTCTGGATCGGGATATGGTGCCTGTAAGTGGTTATCTTTGTATCAAATGAAGAATTACGTGCCAATAATATTTCAGCATCGTAAAATCCCAGCAGCTTCATTTTATTTTATTTCAAACAGCGTGTTCCACCTGAACTACACTGGTAAATGTGAAGATAACATTCGAAACATTGTTGACGTAAAATTTATTTAGGGTAGCGTATATTACCATTCAATTAACAGTAATTACAAGTGTAAATCGTGATTTTGGTATCTTACTTCAGTCCCTTCATTACACGCAGTACCATTCAATGGACAACGCCATTAATAACATGTGTGGGTACAGCGATAGGTAGTGAAGGTATATTACCACCTTCTCGAATGCCGTACAAACGTAGACGTTTCAATCCTCCGTCTAGTAAATGATCATCCTTGGTTAAGTTTTTATCACAAAGATAGGCTTTTAACTTACCGGGTACGATACTAATCTTAGCATGGGTAAATGTCTTATCTGTATGAGGCAAATCAAAATAAAATAAATCATGGGGACCAACACTGGATGGTTCAATCAATGTGATCCATTCAGCCGAAGCATCGGGTACTTCCTTTTCCGTCGATGTAGCTTCCAATATAATCTTGTTAGGATAGTTTCCTTTGTAATGAGACGTATCCACTTCAGCCTTGAGTAAATGGCCCTTGTCACCTAGTCGGACTACTACGTGATCTTTGTGATTTGGTACACGCGATCGCTTGGTTTCCCATCCATCACCCATATTTTGGCCTCGGCCAGGCAGCAAAATGTTGCTTCCAGGTGTGTAGTGCTGATTGCTAACTTCTACAGCACGTCCACCGTTGCCGACAAACGCAAGGTCAAGCAAGGCTCTAATATTTTGATATCAGTAATGGATCCAGAAAACACAGAATAACTTACGACTTATCCTTGGGCCAGATCGGACTCACATTGCCATAGACACGGAATCGAGCAATACCACCGTCGGGAATGTTGTTTAAACGGATATGAGTGTATACGGCAGTCTCTTTTTCCAAGACAAACACGTTATGGCAAGTGGGTGGCAAATCAACCCTGGGAAGGATTTCAGTCCACTGCACATTCTTTGCCTGGACATCACCTTCTGGGACAAATGCTGCTTCCACAGAAGCAGCTGGTGCCTGGTTACCCGTGAAATAATGCGTGTCGATGTCAAAACCTCGGATAGTACCGGCAAATCCTAACTTAATAATAGCCCTTATCGTATTGACTTTGTTAGGCAAATGCTTATCTACGGATCAATTTACCAATCGTAGGTTGGGTTATGACGCTTTGACTCCCATCCATCCATCCAAGCACCGGTGTCTACGGGACTGCGGTCAGTTTAACGTAATGAGTAACTAAATCGCGTCTCACCAACAAAGCGGCCAGGGCAGTGAACAGGAGGGGAAGGGTTAATCATATTGCTAGCTGGAGCGAAAAACTCGTCTGTCACAGCAACGATCGTACTACCAAGGGCAGAACTGGCCAGATCTAAAACCTTGGATGATAAACACGCGGGGCACATGGATAAGATGGTCAATATTACCAACACATCGACCTAAAGGGGTTTCAGGGATAGCTTCGAATTCAATACGCTTATAGGCAGCCATGCTTGAAAGTTCAAAAAGAGAAGAGAGAGAGAGAGAAAAGAAAGCGAGAGATGCAGGTCGACGTTTTCTAAACAGAGACTTATATAACCGATTACTGGGTACAAGCAAAAAGTCCGCAGCCAATAGCTTCACAGGTATACTCTTACCTCTGAGTTCTAGAAAATATACCGGCGGAATTGTCCCACAGTAGTCATTCTCTCATCATTGGCTCAAACTCTGTTTATGATATATGCTACTGTTTGTACACGCCTTAACTACGGCATACATGTTTATGGACCTCGTGTGGTTCTGAATAGACACTGGCAATATGGCTCACAGATGTCAAAAATTGGTTCACGTTATTGGTCATACGCATTGATTTGTGCTTCAGGTTGCATGGCAATGGTACCATGCGCCACATGGGTATTTTTCGAAGGAGAAAAAAAAAATGGTACTGTTGCAAAAAAAAAAAAACAACTTATCGCTGACAAATTTACAGTAGATGTTAACGTGTGCAGGAGGAACATGAAATGCTCACGGAGGTTTCTTAGGGGAATCTATGGCATAGGCATCAATGCATACTGTATGTCAAAATATGCACCGTTCATCCAGGTTAATTACAATGCATTAATCAGTGTTATGGCATGAGTATACATCATACTGACGTCCAGCTTACGTATAACTAACAACGTTTGGTTTTTTTTTTTTCGCAATCATTCGTTGACGTAATTGTCTCATTGTGCACCCTCATCAAGGACTTTTTTACCCCGAAATAATATTGTTCATAATGATATAGGGATTATAGACCCTTAAAGGAAATTCAGTTCACTCCACATTCAACACAGCAAAGAAACGCTCTTAGTCAGTTCCCCGAACGGCGAGAAAAAAAGTGGGCTGTTAAGCAAGTTGTAAATCAGTCTGAGCCAATAAGAAGGATCGTCCGAAAAATAAATATCCATTATAAGCGGGTAAATAATGCGTAATATGCTTTCGTCTGTGTGTGTATATAGGCGCGTTTGTATTTGTATATGTGTGTGTTTGTATGTGTGTGTGTGCGTGTGTATATGTGTGTGTGTACGTGAGCGTATTTGCGTGTGCGTATGTGTATGTGTTCACTTTGTCGCGTGGCCCGCCCGCTCCGTAAAACCAACCAGAAAAAAAAATGCCAAAACCAAATGAAACCCTTTTTTTCTTAGTTTTTTTTTCCTTTCTTCAAAAGAATACTTTTCTTGCTTTCTCACTTTCTTATATATACGATTTCTTTTTACTATTCCATTAACATACATTGCTTGCATTGTCAAGGTTAGATTGATTACAGGGTAGGCATGACATGGTAACCATGACATGTTCTGATTCTCCTTAGCAGAGTTGAAATTATTGACTGGACTTAAGAACTTGATTGCTTCTATTTATTCATGGATCCAAATCAGTGCTCGGTTCTTATCGTTAATACAGATGGCTCGTCAGATAGCTCTTTTTCGTTGTTATATTCAGTATTCAGTCATGGTATATCAATGATCATTTTTATCCAGGTCATCTAAAATCGGCATAGTCACGACTGCGAAAATAGGCGAAGACGCGATCGAGAAATTGCAAACACGCCGGATTCACAACGTTTTGTCAACTTTATTACTCATCGATATTGAAGGTCGTAAACCTACTGATGACGGGATCCAATTCCTGAAAATGATCGTACAAAAACTTCAGACTGGAGTTTTGGTAGACACCGTTCCCGTCGGCAAGTATTTCTTCCTTTTTTTTCCACGATAAAGGACTAGTGGATGTTTCATGACTGAGTCTTTAGTTTAGTCTGTTCCTCGCGTGATTCTCCCAAATTCATGATCGAATGTTTACGGTACGGTGCAGCAGACTATCTTTTAAAGCCTTTGCAAAAAAACGTAGTCAAGACTTTATTTTTGGTACTTTTTTACTTTTCTTTACGTTTGTGTCACTAAAAACGTACCTCTTACCATTTCTCCAGAACGCACACCGATATCAAGTGAAACATAGTCAAAGTCATGCCAAACCCTTATCAAAACACTTCACTTCCGGCAGCATGTGGACACAGTTCCAGGATCGACTGAAGAGTGTTTTTATGATGGAGAACTGGTTCGCAGAAGAAACCCTTAAAGTAAAGAGTTCATATGGAAACTGAATTTTACTTAGGTTGTCCAAAACGATTGTGGACTATTATACCCCTCAGTCAGCCCGTGAACGGTGTCTGTCTGCAAAATCCCTTTCTAGGTTCGTGTCGCCTTGTATGGCCATGTGGCTTACACAAGCTCTGCAGTGCCCGCCAGACGTATCTAAAATCCCTATTTTGCCGTTGGGATTTCCTTCCCCTGGACCTAACTGACAATGAATTGATTTATTGTGCTTGTTTGGTGTTGACTCATGTCCTTAATCACCCAGACTTAGAACATCTGCGTGTATCAACAGGTAAAACTACCAGGTTGCACCAATTGCCACGTGGCTGTTTTCTTATCTTTTTTTAGACGATATGTACGACTTTATCTTTGACATTTACAATTCGTATCACAGCAAAAATCCGTACCATAATTTTCGCCACGCCATCGATGTATTACAAGCAACGTACTATTTTTTATGTCAAATTGGAGCTGCAACACGGATGGACTCGGAAATAACATCGTCCCATCACCATTCTATCTCTCTCCTACTGCGGCCACTTGACGTGTTTGCGTTGCTGTTAGCAAGTATAGGTCACGATGTTGGACACCCTGGTGTGAATAATATGTTCATGGTATGAACAAGCGGGAAAAATTTTTTTTAGCGGCTCAATGTTTGGAAAGGTGAATACGGCAACACCTTTAGCAATTTTATATAACGATCGTTCCGTACTGGAGAGTTTCCATTCAATGGCGTTTTATCATATTCTCCAACAACATTGTTTCGGTTCACTTACAGATATCCGAAGCCATCCCGAGTATGCATGTACGTTTATTTCTATCTCATATAGAAACTTACAAACAAAACAAACAAACAAACAGCCTTCCGCAGAGTCGTGGTCAGCAGCATTTTAGCGACCGATATGAGTCTCCACGATGACTATGTGCAAAAGGTGAAAGACCAGGCTAAGCGCATTCAGACAGACGGTTTAAATTTCTCTGATGAAAAACAATGCGAACGGGAACGACTGATCCTGTGTGGTGCACTGATCAAGTGTGCAGATATTAGTAACTGTGTAAGACCGGAGCCCAGTTTCAGCGATTGTCACTAACATGACTTAAAGGCACGACCTTTTCTTGGCGCAAAACGATGGGCGAAGTATCTGGCTGAGGAATTTTTTCAACAAGGCGATCTTGAAAAGGAGCTTGGTTTGTCTGTTATGCCAATGAATGAACGAGGAAAATTGCGTCTTGAAGATTTCCAATTATCTTTTAAACGACATGTTGCTTTAAAATTATTTGAAGCTGTTTCTGACGTTGTGCAAGGTAAGTGGAATTATATGCTGGGGATGGCATGTTATAACTTTTCCTTAGAAATGTCATTTACAGTGGATTATATCAAGGAAAACATTAACTATTGGGAAACGATGAGAAACGACTCCGGCGTAAGCGGTGAAATAGAACCATCGGAAAAGGATGATTCACATTCAGCAGGTACCTGACAATCCGGGCTGTTGGAAAACGTCAATCCCTTATACAAACCATCCTTTTCCCTACCCTCCTTGTTCCATCAGATAGCAACTGCACAACTGAAGACTCAGTTCATGAATTACAAACTTCAACACAAGACACTACAAATGAAGAAGATAACCCATGTGTGCGGATAGATCACCCATACTATCTAAAAACAGAATGCAAACATCCAATAACCATCCAAGCCAAGCCAGAATCCGGACGATCAAATCATTCGCGAAATATTCACTGGCGAAGTACTTGGAATGATAAGCTGACAGCTGGATGTCAGTGCATCATCCAATAGAGTTGTATATTTTGTACAAAAAAAATGTATCATTTTGACCGTAGAACGTTTGAGAAGCTTCCGCCCAAAATTATCCGAAGAAGTGAACTATCAAAAATTGAGAGATCCAGTAATCAGAGCTGTATGCTACTTTTGAATTGACGTTTGAACGTACATATAGCTATTGCGGTAGTGTTTCCCCGCAATCAACGCAGGAAAAACGCAGAATCCAGTCTTTGTAACATACGTCCTTTGAGCCACAAACTGCGGGACTGATGACGACCCTCTATCAGTCAGCCATTTCATCAAGCAAAAGGCCGACTTCCAAGCAAAAAATGACGTTGCAGTGATTTCATGCTCTAGCATGATGGTGAAATACAGCTCTTATCTAAGACTGTCCAGACTTTGCTTGATTTATAATTTGAAAATGAAATTACCGCTCTTTCATACAATACTGGCTGGCAACTGCATTTAGCTTTAAAAAGCGGTAAAAGTAAAACATCGTTTTGTGTCTATATGCTTCGAACAGCTTTATTATTTGTATCCTTCTAATTTTAATGGGAATCCTCGTGGAGGTTGAACCTGTATTGATGGTTAAACTCTTTTTCCTGCTTCTTTATCGTTACACTTACTGTTTGAGCAAACCATCGATTTTATCCGACGTATAACCAGCGTTGATGATGTCGCGTGCTTCTTGGACTTTACCGAAGACGTTGAATAGCAACAATCCGACAATCTTCTTTTCACGCGTATAGAAGACAATGCCCTTGCCGAACTAGTTTGTTCGTTAAGTAACAAAGCTATTTACCAAATAAATATACAAACCTTTTCACCTTCAAATGGACTCTTCTTTTGGGGAACTGGCTCAGCAGCAGCGGGCTGAGCACCAGGGGCACCGCGAGGGCTTTCAGCCTCCGAAGCAGCACTTGCAGCAGGTGTATCCTTTGCGGTGGCCTTAGCCCATACACTGACTGTTGACAGTTGAGAATCCACAAGACCGACAGCTTCATAACCAATCTCGGGTCCAAGATCAGACCTAAATAGCTCATCGTATCACGTTTACTTGATCGCTAGGTACGCTTACCAGAACATCGATTGGTGAGTGTATGCCTTGGCACCGCCAACCATATTTTCACCTGCATGTCGACCACTCAGAACAGCACTAAACACACAATGCGTTTAGGAATCATTTTCTATCAGTAAATTGGACTTACTGGTCATGATGTTCAATACGACGACGACCTAACTGGACATCATGGAATGACACCATGTCGCCAGCAGCGAACACGTCCTTACGAGCCTCCAGCTCAGCATTCACAACAACGCCAGCTCGCTTCTCATCAATTTCCAGTCCGGCTTCCCGAGCGAGGTCAACACGCGGCTCAATACCAACGGCAACAACAACATGGTCCACAGTCAACTGTTCACCATCGTCAAGCTCAAGCACCACCTTGTTCTCCGCAGTAGGCTTGATGGCCTGAATCTTCTTGTTTGTCTTGACATCCACACCCACTACACTACCTGTTAAACAAACAAACATCAAAGTTACTGCTGAACTTACACTGGCGGACACGGCTAGTGGTCCATTTGGTTAAATAGGTGGGGAAGACGTTGGCCATGTTGCCCTCTGAGAGCAATGAGAATTTTCATTTTACAAAAAGAGGACTCACCTTCAGGGAACACCTGTGTCACCTTGACATTCTCCTTCTCAGCTGTACCAAAGTTAAATCAGGTTCAGCAACCCTTCACTATTCAGATCCTACCTCTGTGAGCCAAGGCAACAGCAAGCTCAGAGCCCAAAAATCCACCACCAATAACAGCAATGCGGGCACCGTCCTTAACGATTCCTTCAAGCTTCTTGAAATCCTTGACAGTACGATAGGTAGTCACCTTTTCATCTACAGGTTGGCCAGGTAATTTCTTTGGTGCACCGCCAGTGGCAATCAAAACCTACTCACGAAAACTTTAGTTCCCCTAATCTTAGCGAGATTCCACAAGTCTAAAGACCTTGTTATAGTAGATCACACTTCCGTCCTTGAGTGTCACTGTGTGATCTTCCACATTCAATCCTGTCACTTGGTTGAAAAGCAACTTTGTCTTTGTCGTCTGGAGATCGGAACCAGAAGCATTTTCGATCACTTCGTACTCAGAAGCATCCTGGTAGATGGTGCTACAGTAAAGTATTAGAACGGTTCATGTGTACTTAGGTTGTATTGCTATCCCAAACTTACTTGCGCTCGGTGCCTTGCCACTTGTTGAAATAAAATGAGTAATTTTGTCGGTAAATAAAATGGAGCTATACTACTTACGTCCTTGAATACAAGATTCTTTGCCACCTCAGGATCCTCAGAGAACCAAAGTTCCTTTGACAGAGGAGGTCTTTCAAAACGGTCAATGTCACAGCGGAATGAAAAATACGCGTGCAAAAAAAAAAAAAAAAAGATTTTCACCTCATGTAAGGAGCGTATTCTTCTTCGGCAATGATTATGACCTTAAAAAAATACAAAATAAGCTATGAATGATTATATCGTTTGCGACGTACGTTAGCATTAGGGTCTTTTTCCTTGATAGCTTGGGCAGCAGCAAAGGAGGCGGTGCCACCACCGATAAGGATATAAGGCTTCTGGACCTTAGGTTCCTCCTTGACAGGTTCAGCAACAGGTGCAACAGTTTCAGCTACTGGCTTGGGTTGCTTCTTCTTGGGAGGAGGTGAAGTCACATGGAAAAGAAGAGGACCAAACACTAACAAAGAACCAATTGCCCAAGGCGTGTTGCTTGCAGACTTGGCTTGGCCTGCAGGGCTGCTATAAGCGCGAGCGTGTGCAGGAAGAAGAGAACGCGTCGATAAAGCGGTAGGACGAACGAGACGAGCTGTTCGTGCAGATGCGCGTAAGAGATTCATAGCCATGGTGAAAGGGATTCGCTTTCGGGCACAAACGACGGAGTCAAACAGCTTGCCTTGTCCCACGTGATTCGCGGGCAAATCGGGAGACCTTCGGTGGCCCCCCAAAACTTTCAACAAATTGCTTTTATTTAACGTTTATACCATACTCCATTTATTGTAATATAGAGATATGTTTTTTAATAACAAAGAAGAGGAAACAAACTTAAATATATCTTTTGAGACTGAACCAAAAGAACACTTTCTTTTTTGAGGGCCCTCCAGTGATTTCTTTCAAATACCTGCAGTAATAGTAATATCAACGCAATGCTACTTGTATTCATATAACATATACATAAAAAAACTTAAAGAATTGCGTTTTATATGAAGCATAACAGCCAAAGGTACGTGCTGCCATTTTTTGTGGCCCTCCCTCCCGATCAACGGAACACCACCGAAAATTGCGAGTCACACTGACAATGTTGGAAAGGACTGCTCTTTATCTGCCCGAAGAAACGATTTTTTTTTCTTTGTTCAAACATGTCCAAGCGTCTGGCCGATCAAGAAGATTTACGCGAACAAACCAAGTCCACGGCTTTTGGAAATGGTCCTCAGCGATATGTGAACGAACAGAATGCCATGGGCGAGTTCGAGGATGCTTGGGAAGACGAGATCGAAGAGGAGTCTGGCAATGAAGAAGCCATGGAGGAGGAAGAACAGGCTGAAGACGCCGAAGGTGAGATTTGAGCAACGAGATATAGGGCAAAGAGAGCTGATGTGTGTTGGTATAATAGGTATGGACGTGGATGAAAAAGAAGAGGAAAATGAGGAAGACCTGAAATTATACCTTCCGGGACAACCATTGGAGGAGGGCGAAGTATTGGAAGCCGATCCCTCGACATATGTGATGCTTCATAACTTGGAAGTGAGGTTGCCGTTTCTCAGTTTTGATATACTACGGGACAATTTGGGCGACGAGCGAAAAAATGTAAGTATAGTCCGCAAGGCGATACAGACAGGGTGCTTATAGAACTATTTGGCTATAGTTCCCTGCTACAGCATACGTTGCTGCAGGTACATCAGTTCCTGGTGTAAGAGATAATGAAGTCTTGGTAATGAAGATGTCCAATCTGCACAAGACACAGCAGGATGGTGTGTAGTGAGACCCATTTTCGTGGAGGGATAGCTAATGTATATTGTAGATTCGGACGATGAGGACGATCCGGATGCACTGGATGAAGACCCCGTATTAGAGCATCGCTCGATCCCACACAACGGTTGCGTGAACAGACTTCGCGTGATGCCTCAACAGAATGAAAAACAGATGGCTGCAACCTGGTCGGAAACCGGCAAGGTACACATCTGGGATCTCTCACCTTACGTGAGCAGCTTGGACACACCAGGAATGACATTACCGAAGGTTGCAAAGCCTTGGAGCACAATTCACAACCACGGTCGGGAAGAAGGATACGCATTGGATTGGTCAAGTATGGATACTGGCAGGTAATACAGACAACACCCGTGATAATACAGCAGCTGACGATCGTATATAGACTTTTGTCTGGTGACAACGCTGGTCACATCTATCACACAACACTTACACAAAACGGTTCCAATACTGACTCTGTACCTTTCCGGGAGCATAAGTCCTCTGTTGAAGATTTGCAGTGGTCACCAACAGAACGCAATGTGTTTGCCTCTTGCTCTTCTGACCAAACAATCAAGATCTGGGATACACGTACCAAAAAACGATCTGCTGTCAGCATTCGTGCCAGTCAGTCTGATATCAACGTCATGAGCTGGAATACCAAAGCCAGCTATCTGCTAGCAAGTGGCCATGACGACGGTATTTTCAGCGTGTGGGATCTTCGAACATTCAAAAGTGGCGCTGCACCTGCCCCTGTTGCCACATTCAAATGGCACAATGCACCCATCACATCCATCGAATGGCATCCTACCGAAGAATCAGTTTTGGCTGTATCCGGAGCTGACGATCAGTTGACTCTGTGGGATCTTTCTGTTGAACCTGATACAGAAGAAGAAGGTCGACTTACAGCTGGTGGTGTCGAAGTTCCACCACAATTGCTTTTCGTGCATCAAGGTGCCAATGACATCAAAGAACTTCACTTCCACAAGCAAATACCTGGATGTATTATTAGCACAGCAAATACGGGCATGAACATTTTCAAGACAATCTCTATATAGACCCTTCTCTCAATTTTTTTTTCTTTATCACCAAATCCTAAAATTTTTTTATTTACTACTAGTTGTTCGCACTTTTGTGCAACTGGGGCCAAAACTCTGAGGTTGTTGCGTGTAGAAAAAGTGTTTTGAGTAAATGAGAAAAGGGGAAGGTACTTTTGTGTGTTCCGCTAGATATTTGAAATTTAGACTCCAAAAGCGGTAGAGAGACATTGGGGGAAGATGGTGAGAATCAATGAAATACGATGAAGGTAGTAAACAAGATAGCAGAACGATGCAAAAGCCAACAAACGCGAACGATCAAACAGAATAGGGAAAAAAGCCAGTAACGATTGTTTATGAAATCGTGATTTCCTGGGGTCAATGCCTAGAAAACTGGCAGCCTCCACTAAGCGAATTCTGCAAGTACTTCATCCTTATACACATTACCATTAGAAGGACGCTTGTTTTTCCTTTTCAAATTCCGCGCGCTTCCATCGGCGTTTCACTTCAATCCACCAGCCGGACCGGACAAACGTCACACATCCCGCTGAACTGACTCCTATAAAATTGTATGTGCCAGCCGGAAAGTGAGATCTTCCTGTTCTCTTAATATCCATCAAAGAGTAAGTCATTTTTGCATCCATCCATCGGTCAATCGCTTATGTATATTTAATCTAGTGAGAGATAAGTGGAGAAAGAAGCGCCAGAGACGTCTCAAGGCCAAGAGAAAGAAAATGAGAGCAAGATCCAAATAAGCGCATCGCCCAAGGGAATAATCTGACCCGTTCAGATGCTTCATCTTAAAACGTTTGCAATAAAAGAAACCATCTCTTTGTTGACATCGCAATCAAGCAAAATATTCTATGTGTATCTGCTGAATAGTGTTGTGAGCATATTGTTTGGGGATGACGGAACGTTTGTTTCAAGGGATCCTGTGTACGTCTTTATTCTTGTCAGTGGAAACTAGCACGCGACTTTTGTTTTCTGTGTCGCCATGGCCGTCCACAACTTGCGACGTGAATGGACAGTGTAAACATGGATAATCAACAACACGCGACTTTTTACAGCCCAATCAGGAAAAGGAGGGGATATCATTTAATGAAGTTCTTTATAACACTTTGCCCAATTCAATTTTCTTTCTGAGCGACCTCTCCGCGCGATACATCACACGGTCCACTAAACCAGCCACAGTGAAGATTCCTCCTACAATAGCAAACACTCCGGTGATGAAACTTGTGAAAGTTGGCCGGCTTTCGCGATAGATAATCAGCATTGGAGATATCTCCATAAGGAAAAATACACCTAGATATGGAAGTAACCAGTTATGACTTTGTCGTTCATCCCGTTCCTTTACCTGGTAGGCCAGTAGACTGTTCACCGAGGACGCGCTCGTTTTGAGTGACAGAATACTGGTTGGTGAATGTAGACGATCCAACCAGGGGTTTAAACTCGGTGGATACAATCTTTAAAAAGTACTGATACATGGTCCGTGCTAAAATACTTGCTGAGCAAAACGGCAATAGCTATTTCGCCACCTACCTTCGGTTGTAGTCTTCACCGTATTGCTTAGAGGATTTGTCAACGCTACGATGTCATTCGCATCGTCCGAGTCAGGACCAAATTTTAAAGAATGGACATGATGGGATAGATCGAATTTGTGACCATCAGGTGCACCAGCCAAAAAGGATTGAAGATCATGGATGTGCATTGTCGAACTTTGGAAGGCACTGCCAGGCGCAATATGAAAGTTGCCTCTCACCTTGTTTACTAAGAGTTGTCCGTGCAAGTTGCATCCCTCATTTGATTGTTTTTCAATTTTTTCACGCCATCCCTCACGAATACATTGATCAATCTTGTCAGGATCGCCGAATCCCCAGCCAACCTCAACATATGCCTGTCGTACATCTTCACACGTATTACAGCATCCTTCTTTGGCACCATAGCAGCTGCCACATTCATCCTGAGATTGCAATGCCTTTGATGCACCATGTGTTGCATCACCGAGCTCTACGAAAAGAGATTAATGATTTGTTAGGCTGCTTCTCTGACTACTTACTATCGGCTTTTTCGGAAGCGATCTCTTTTCCACTGAGATCTAACCGTACCTTGTAGACATCATGACTGTACCCAGTGATATGTGCCCCTGAATCGTCCATGATATCCACGCTCAACACTAACAGTTACACACACGCGAGATGCATAAGATTGAGCATGACAAACGGTTCGGATGCAGCTCCAGCCGTACTCACTGTGGCAAGGCATCCGTGGAAATGTGACATTGAATCGAATCGTCATCTTCTCTTTCCTGCTCTTGTCAACCACTAGCTCGGGTCGCCAGCTTGGAGTGCGATATACCGTTAGCTCAGACAACACGAGAAACGCAATAAGAATGGCACTCAGGACGGTGACTGAATCATTTCATCAGAGCTGTTGGTTGAATCTTGCCTTACCCATTGCGCCCATAGTGGTTTTAACGCGAAAATCATCCAATGTCTTCGCATAAGCGTCTAACGGACGAAGCCGCGCGAACAAGGAACCTTGCTTTGCCATGGATTCCAAAGATGAGATCGCTCTTTTTTTGGCGAAAAATCACGGAAAAAGTCAGCGTCACCCGCAGAAGCTCCGGATAAAAAATTTACCTGATGGTTTTAGCATATACACCCTCCGTTGGGAATATATTAGACATGCCAAGGTTTAATAACTGTCTTGCCCGGTTATCCTGCTGCCATCACACAGAGCCGCCCTTGCGGAAATGTTGTCAGCATATGAAATGAACCGCGACCCAGATAGTACTTGCAGCTCCCGGAGGACCTACGGTGCTTTTGTAAACACCCACAACAACATGTTGTAGGGTTACCAGAAATATCAACCAGTAGCAGATTCAGAAGCTCAGTATCATACTCTATTTCAAGGTATTCACTTACGACAGATGGCAAATGAAGATCAATCAGAGAACCAGATGACCTTGGCTGGCCACCACCATAGATACTCCAACTATAAAAGGGTATCAATCGATGTATTTTTTTTTAGGTAAAATTACTTACCTTTGGTTATCGGCAGAGACACCTGGAGGTAGTAGGCCTTCAAGAATATATTATGGTAAGAGTTGGCATACAAAGTCAAATAAACCAAACTATCCAGTTACGGAAGGTTGCCACCAATAGCTTAGACAAACGGAGAGATGAACACTACTATATTCAGAAATGAGCAAAAAGAAAAAAGCTATATCCTTACACTTTCGATATCAGATTTGATGCGAAGAAGTACCATATCGATGACTCGGTCACATCGTTCGATTTGCTTTCTAGGAGGAATGACCCTGGAGAAGTGTTTAATCCATGGTATGCTTTGCAATAAAGGAAGTATCATTGACATTTCGAAAAATAAAAGAAAGGATGGCACTGAATTGCAATGAAAAAAAACCCCATTTTATGCTATATCTTTGGAACTAGTTTATCAATACTGCTAACCGCGAGAATCATGAGATATAAACATATTGATAGGCAAGAAGAAATCAGTGGGGCTGCAATTTTTTTGTGTGTAGAATGATTTATTTGTGCCGTTATTTGTGATCACATGTATAATGCTATCTAATGTGTCGTTGAAGACGAAATCCCTATGGGCGTGCCAGATGGTGGTGGTGACACAAGCGATGAAGGAATAGAAATCAATTTGGACGTGTGGATGGAGAAGGAGTGGGGAAGGGTTGACGGTGAAAATGTGCGCGGATGTAAGAGAAGGAGCTGGCGTGCGAGTCGAGCCCAGATGGCTTGTTTCAGTGGAGACGACCACAGTAGATGTTCGCGTATTTCTTCTTGGTCACAAATGTGGCAATTGGCCGTTGGGGACTATATTGTGCAAACGAAAAGGACAGAGGAGACTGTTGTGGTAGGCACGCCAGAGTAGCGTGTGTGCCTTGAAGGGAAATGTTGCCTTCCCGAGACTGCGCCATGCCTTGGGCGTTGCATGAGAGTAGTGAGTCGATAGGCTATTCAGAGCCGGTAATTGTGTCAAGCAGAAGGCTCGACGATTCAAGGACGAGAGTGTATCGCCAGAGGCTAGGAGGGGACTTATCATAGCGCTGAAAGTGGCAGAAGGTACAGGGAAAGGGATGATGTATCATGTCTGCAAGGAGGGAGAAGCGGTTATACAGCTAGAATCTCGGGAAAGTGTATTGTTATATGCATATGTCGGTTTGTCTTTGGACTGTCGCAACAAAACCAAAGAGCAGTTTTATGTACGCTCCGCAATTAATTGTGAGTATTCCCTGCAGCTGTCGCTTACCAGAGTTGGCATCGACAATTAGCAATTGTATTGTTACATGTTTGTGTATGTCCTTCCACGTCAATTAAAGCATCTGTTTAGTGGCTGTAAGCCTGCTGGTCACCGCAGAACAGCTGCTGTAGCTGATAGCATAATAGTGTCTTTTACAACATAATTCATATATGCCAACATTTACGTAACCGCTCTGACAAAGAATGTTAGCCTATGCGCAATATTGGACCTCACCCTATATGCCTTCTATCTACTCCTTGCCTCCATCATTAGCTTATTCTTTCCCGCACGTGTGAAATACTCAGTGTGGTGCCATGCTTCAGACAGGTTCCTTCATAAACAGGTTAAACGCAGTGTCCTTTTTCTTTATTTACGTTTTGCTGCCTTTGCTTTTGTTGCGGTTTTTATTTTGTTAAATGTGTTGTTCTTTCAATGATCCTCATATACTAACTTTATTCCTCACAGACATCTAAAATTCTCTTCATTGCTTCTTCTTTGTTTTTTGTTTTGCTTTCAAACTTCCTTTTTTTGTAAGTGCGCTGTTCTTTAAATGATTCTCTCAAACTAATTTCATTCTGCACAACCGATTACAAGGTCATTTCTTTCATTGCCTCAAAAGAGCACCGGTGCCTCCTACCGCTGTGTATGCCCTGGATTGGGATACGGTATCTGCAAGTGAGACAAAAGGCTATGAAGTATCATCAAAGTACTTATCATCGTTGGTCTTTTATGCTACTCTAAATAAATTTTGTGTCTGGAGAGCCAAGTTTATGTAAGTAAATGATACGTATTCCCGTAGATAATATAGTAGCAATAATATTTAATTTTTCCTCAGCGCGAACTTGATTTCTTCACAGACGCAAAAAGTTTACGTAGGATAGTGTAGATCGCTGGTCAATAAACAGTGAATGAATTCTAATAAATCGAATCAGTCATGAAGCGTGTAACAATATGGACACTGTGCTGTTCTCCATCCAATACGATTGATACAATATTCCACGGAGTCCAAATAGCAACACATTCGTCTCTTGGGAACTGGGTCTGCATCTCCAATGGTATTTGCATGTACACGAAGGAGAACAACATAAGATATCGCTCTTCGTTTTCTGATGAAATATAGGGAGGTAATGCAATCGGTGGTGGAAAATCTTCCTCGATGATATCGTCGTCATTCGCCAAAACATGATTATCTTGCATTTGGGACAAGTCAGCTTTCTTTACAGCTATACACCAAGCAAAAGTAAATTCGTGCTGTGTCCATTTTTCAACCACTCGAAACAGTTGTGCATCATCAAATTTTAGACACACCCTTGCAACCGACCCGACTTTTGCCACTAGGAAAAAACGTTATGCAAAGACAAGACTCTCAATTAACATACTTTCGCTCTTGACACGACGATACCACGCATTATGCTCTTCTTTGTCGTTTGTAATTACTTTCAATGCATGGGTGGCAATACCATGACTTAAGTGCTATATTGTTAAAATCATGCACTAGCGGAAAGCAAGACGTACGGTTTGAACTGAATTGGTTCAGGCTGTTGTTGCTGACCGCGTCGCAGATCGTGTCGGTAAACGAGTGGCAACGAGCGTTGTAATTTAAATTGTGGACTGGGTGCGCGCGGTGGTAGTTGAGAAAGCGGTGATTGACCCTCTGCGAAGGACTGCTGCGTGGATCTGATCATCTCGTCGTCTGTCCATGATTCTAGGATTGCATCTACTTCGTCATGATTGTGTGATGAGGATGGGCGCCACGTATTTAATCCATCTAATATATGACTCATAGGACTTGATGTGCGAAATGACACGTCCTCCTCTAATAACGCGCTTTTGTCATCATCTGAAAAACTACGAATTGAATCATGGATGCAGTCCATATTCGTTTGGCTATTTCTATCAGACTCCCACGACCGAACAGATAATTCTTGATCGTTAAATACGTCTTCCGCTTCTGGCGATCTGACGTCCTCAGCTGTAACGGTTATTAATGGCTGTGCAGTCGCATGGTGTTTTACCGAAAGATGACATAATTCCGCTTTCTTCTTGAGAAATATCAACTTGTTGTATCCGTTCATAATCTGTTGGTTCGGCATCCATCAAATCTCTTTGATCGCTGTTCGGTAATGACTACATGTTTATGAGCGCGCACGAACATGAAAGACAAAGGAGGTGAATTTACTTCAACATGGCGATCTATTGCTGCTTGGCGCTTGGCATGGGAATCAATGACGCTTGCCTAAGTAAAGGCACATGCTGTTTAGTGATTGGGGGATTACATAACAACCGATTACCGCTGAACGTTTCATGAATCGTTTTGAAACCAACGACGGAGCTCAACAATGCTGTCAAGAAGGGACTGTCTTCGGGGCACGACAGCCATGATAGGTCTTCTTTTCTTCATGTAGCTTTCGAGGACCCTGTAGTGTGTGACCTGCAGTGCCCACACGTCAGGACATGCATTCTAAGTTTGCAGACATACTTTGCGACGGAGATGCGTAGCAGGAAAGTACGCACCCATGTAATGCATAGCTCCAGATATTCAAAGCCAGTATGGAGCCGACAGATTCCATGTCCAGGCTTTATGTAGATTTAAACAGAACATGCGAAATCAAAATTTTTATAGAATACCTACCGAAATGCTCGATGAGATGGTCTACATGAAAACATCTACCCTTCTCGCGAATTTTGGCCACATCTCTCAGAAAGATGCGACCACGAAACACAAAAGCGACAGATCCATGTCGAATGGCTTGGTGGCATTGCAGGCGCTTAGCCCAGAAACTCAGCAGTTTTCTCCACTACTCGAGCTTCTTGAACTTATTGGGCGAATAGGGTGGATGCGACTACCCAGAATTCTCTGACACGACTGTTGTAGTAAGAAACTTCATCGGTTGTCAATATACCCCATATATTATGAAATGCTTGAGCTCATTGATGCACACGCACTCAATTGCTGCATCACTTGAACACTAGTGAAATGCGCCCAAGCAAGCGATACGTTGGTCTTCTTCTGTTTATATTCTGCATAGTCTTGGAACCGCGCATCCACTTAGAATTTGTGCGACGGCTTTGTTGCACTTGACATATTGTCAATGAATTCCTGTGACAAGGGCTGTAGACCGAACACCTATGATTTAACGATTGTATCTTTGCCTTTTTTGCTCATTCTCCAGTTTCTCGTGGTACAGAATAGATAGTGCACCGCCCATTACTATATTTCAAATATTATCTCTCGAATAAAAATAGAAGGCTATTGACACAGTTGTTAGATCCATCTTCGAATACTAATTGCTCCATTTTGCCTTGATGTTTGATTTGGATCACGCCCATAGGCAGAACCTTGTACCCTTTTATTCAACGAGTAACTCCCTTTAAAATTCTTGAAAACTTGCAGTAGAGATCTTAGTCATCCGTATGGTTCCCGTATACTCGTTTATGTGCAACATCACCTGCATAGAACGTTGATCAGGAAAGTTACCTGGTTTAAACGTCATTGTGTCATGGAAACCCGGACCTACTGTTTAGAGACCGACTCATACGCAGTTCCCACGCAAATTTCTGCCTTTTTCCGACTGTGATCGGAGTCGCCTAATGCTATTCTGTGGAAAATAAAGTTGATCTTGGCACATACGTTCTTGTATCATATTGTTATTTATCTTATTTTGTATGTTTTATTCCTCTGCGTATTATTCCATATTTTCTATGGTTTATGCTGGATTTGGTGTTTATGAAAGTTTCAATATTTATAGACATGTGAGAAGGGTATGATAGAACTGATGGATTACCTTCTCCTGCACAGCGTTACGGAAGGAAGCCAAGCAAAGCTCTTTTTATTCTAAGCAGCAGTATTATGATTTCGAAAGAGCCTTTTATCCATTGTGATAGAGGGCACCTCTATTCACTCCAGTTGAGAGACGAGCTAAAGGATGGCCACCTCTCTAAGGAAGAGAAACCCCATAAAACACTCATCAGATCATGCAAAGATCCTTCTGTTTATGCATTTCTCATTGTACATGTTTTCATGCCTCGATGGAAATCCTGTAAAACCCAATGCCCAGAAGCACACATCTGCCACAACCTTTGCAACATTCAAAATGTATCTCGACAGAAGCGTATAGCGAGATAAATGTCTTATGCCTCATTGCCTTTGCTATACTTATGTAATTTTGGATAAGCGCGAGTTTCGGAAGAGTTTCAAAGACTCTTAGGATACCCTATGCAAGAAATTAGTCTTCAGTGATATTTCCGAAAGTGTTGTATCACTTGATCAGGTACACAAATTCTATTGGCAGGCTTTGTGTTCCTAACGGATCCAATGACTGCAGAGGCGCGTTTTCTCAGCTCTTGTGATTCTGTCTGGTTTTGCAGTACTCGGCTAGTGTTGATAAAACAAACTAGTCGAGCTAGCGGAGCACAACATTCTATGCGCAGCTCAATCTTTCAAAGGCGTACAAGGGTACCATTGCTTAAAAGTTCGTTATGGAACCCATGAACACCTTTGAGGCCTACAGCTTGCAAGGAGGCATATATTGAAATGTTTATTATTTGGAACGCTAGGAGTTTCCAGGTGCCACATTCTTAGGATCTACGATCAGAAGAGTATTAAAGATTATCAGAGACCGAATGATTCATCAGACAATACGAAGCATATTTGAATATGAAGCATGTGACTTTCATAAGCGGTAACGTCCTAGCAAACGTGGTATCGGCGACATACTGTGGCAACTTAACCACGAGGGATCGAAAAGGTTCACTGATGCTAATACTGTCCGAGATGCAATTGACACAGTAAAAAAATCAAAATGCAGGCAGGACGTCTTTAAAACGGCCACCCGTAAAGTGATGGATTTATCTAATTTTACAAGACGGTAATAAGGTATGGCGTACATTATATGTGAGGAAAAAGTAGGATGGGCAAGGAAATATAGGATTTAAAATACAGTAAGATTGGTAAATTTTGTTAGTTGGCGCTGCCATAGTTGTCGTTTTTGTTGTCGTTGTTGCTGGTGCTGTTGCTGGTGAGACCCATCTGCGAAACATCATATCCATTGTCGGCGAGGTACTGCTTGAAGTCGATATCCTCTTGGGCCAAGCCTTCAGGACCGATTTCAGGAAGGAAAAACCATGCAATAGCAGCAGCAAAAATGGCGATACCACTTCCGACAAGGAAGGGACCTTGAGGGCCCATCGTGGCTTTCATTGGATCAAATGCAAGCGTACCAACAGTGGCGCCGACTTTTCCGATCGCAGCGGCAATACCGTAACCAGTACCACGTATAGCCGTAGGGAAAAGCTCCATAGCATTAAGGCCCATACAGTCACCAGGACCGTACTCACCCATAGCGAGGAAAATACCGTACATGATCTATAAACCAACATGTTTTCAGTTTTCTTCCACTTGCTTTTATAGTGAAAACTTACGATAAACATCGGGAAACAGTTTGCAGAAAGTTGATAGTATGTGCCACCGATAATCATGCCAATCACACCTTGCAGGAATAAGCCGATGGCAAGAGTTTTTCTACGGCCGATCCAGTCTACGGAGAAAGCGCCAGCCACAGAACCTGGAAGGTTAAATGCGTAGAGCAAGATATTCCACGCGACAATTTCTATCAAAGTTCCTGAGCCGGCAGCTTGCTGAATGATAACGCCAGAGAAAACGTTGTTGGGGTAAGCAATGAAGTCATAAATGAACCATAACCCCGAGGCGAGGAGAATGCGGAACCAATAGCGTTTGAAAATGAGCCAGTAGGGGACTCGTTTCTTGATAGCACCAGATTGGTAGTGCTTTGAATCAGCCATCTTCAAACGGACTAGGGATATAACGCGGGTGAGACAAACAACAAATGAACACGAAACAGTACACACTTACAGTACAAGACGGATAGAGGTGGGACGATACCAAGTCCAAGCGAAAGACGCCAGACGGGTTCCAAGTTGTCTTTGAAAATAGCCAGCAAAATGAGAGGGACGATGGCGGAAACCACATAACCCAAATCGATCACAAAATTGGTAACCTTTGAAAAAATTGGCATGTTAAAAGGTATGCAAACATCTCGATGGGTTGCAAGTACTTACGAAAACGAAAAGAGTGCCTCGTTTTCCAGGCGCCACTTCGTCGGCAGATTCACCAGCCGAGACAGAGCTACAAGGATATTCACCGCCAACGCCGACACCAATAACACCACGAGCAATGATCATCATCCATAATAGGCCTGTAGGTGTCGGACCACTGGAGGCACAGGTCAAGGCAGCACCAACAATGACAAGAATCGTAGTAGCAATGAGACCAATTTTTCGACCAATACGATCAATGATCAGACCAAAACCTAAAATGGAAATTTATAACCATGGGATTGACAAAAACAGGAAGTGGTACATTGTACGAGTCAGTAATTTCCGGTGTAAGAGGAAGTAGGATGCACTCACCAACTTGACCAACGATGGCTCCCACGAACATCGCATAGGATAACCGTGATTTCATGGTATCATTGAAGATCACTTTACCATAGATGGACTCCAAGAAAATGTTCACGAAACTAATCACACCAGACTGGTAACCATCTGACAAGAGGGCAAAGCCACTAAAGAGAACGTTGAAATAGGATGCTGTCTTCGTCCTTTTGACTGGCTCATGAAAGGATGATGCTTCATCTCCGACAATATCCTTAGAGACGACATGATCGACTGTGGTGTCGGATATCTGTTGTTTGCTTATTGAACTGGTGTCTGCCATCCGATTAAAATAAGGCAGAGGAAAAAACTAATCAGAGCAAGAAAAGGAAAAGGAGATAAAATAAAAAAAGAAACTATGGAAGAAGGTAATAGAGAGAAAAAAAAGAAAAAAAAAAAAAAAAAAGAGCCTAACAGAGAAAAAAAAAAAAGACACCTTTAAAAAGACTTACAATTTTCGTCGCCACCGATATTTTCAGGCATTGCTTATTTTGAGACTCCTCGAACCTTCTGAGTTCTAAATATAAAGAAGTCGAACAAAGTAAAAGACGTTTCACAGTAAGCATGGCCAATCATATGTCGTATAGAAGGGCGCATGGGGTATGTTAGCCTCCCTGACCGTTTTGCATCGAACCAACCTTCTGCGATTAAGTTTACATTCACCCTCGATTTACGTTGTCCCTTGAGACCACACATGATTCCCAGTTTAGTCACATGGGGCACCAACAAAAGAGCATTTCTTGGGCAAATTTTCCCAAAACGAAAGAGGGCCAACCAGCTTATCGTCTGATTTCACGTCAGCAACTGATTTGATGGAAATGTTCACACGCGACCATAATAAAAGCCTATCATTCGTTCATTCTAAAATTCGTGCCGTAGTGTCGACCGCAACTTGTCCTACGACAAAATCAGGTTAAACAAAATCCAACATCCTATCTTTTTTTCCATTCTTTCCATCATGTTCTATCTTTTCAGAGCCCGCACATGTATCTTCGACCTGTAAAGTCCTTACTTGACACTTGTCTTGTTCATTGGATCGCGGAGCTTAGAAGGAAAATAGGAACGAACTGAACGTCTTACTGCCAAGTGCACCTTGCATATCGTACCATGACAAAGATTTTGATTGGACCGCGTACTGACGTATATCTGATCCGTATTTGTATATACAGGATACAAATCTTTCGGAAGTGTACACAAATGGATGCTTAAATTTGATAACGTTTACTATGTTTTCGGGAAATTTGGTGTTGCACTCTTCAAATTCATGTCGCATCCCGTAAAAATAAAAGTCGGGCTTTTTCTTCTTTTCGTGTTACTCATCTTCATTTGTCGCTTTTACATGATTCGTAAAGGAGATCTCAAGCTGTAGCTGACCAATCGGAAATCACGCTGGCGTCCCGTGTAGTTATTCTCCTATGTGTGTGATTATATGCTATCCATTGTAGCACGTACAATGGATAATCCTTAATACGTTGACAGTCTTTTTGTCCTTAACATTCTCTAAGAGAAGAAGAATTGAAAAGACGCTTTATATATCAAGTATTCACCACTTTTGTTGTAAAACGATGTCTTAATACAGCGGACCGGCCGTGTAAGGGGGATAAATTTGACAAGCCATTTACAGTTTATTACTACTGTATCTGGTGATGTATATTTTCAGTAGCTGATGAAAGATAACAACGTTTTTGTCAGGAGCAAGTGTAGGGAAAACGACGGAAACAGACCGGATCTTATAAAATATCATTTTGCAGACTTTTAGTGCAGTCTTTGTTAAGATACATTGCGAAGACGATCTCTTCAGAACTCTTGCATGTAGTTCAGAGATATCTCTAATACTATTCTGCAGTCTCAAGATAGAGAACAAAAAACCAAAGGGTTTGACTGAGAGCTCATGCGAGACTTTCAATGGCGATCCGCACGCCTCTTCAAAGTCTCATCACGCCATTTTATCGACACATTGATGAACGTGTCATTGAAGAATATTTGCTAAGACCGTCCACAAACGTGCGTTTCCATCGCCGGTGGCGTTCCTAGACCCAATTCAGCAGTGTACGGAGTGATAGATCGGAGTGACGGCCGAATAGGGGATAAAATGCGTCGCCTTTATGCGAACGGCATGTGGTCTCCTCAAGCAGTTGAAGGCAGAATAACTCCTATTATTCGTTCCTGCCTCCAATAGAAACTGTTGTCTAGGCTCCAAAACACTTGGATAAGGGAAGACTTTATAAAAAAAAATGGTACGATTCTAGGCTGTAAAAAAGCGAATTAAAGAGAAAGAACGTGCGAAAGGATAGTAAAAACAAAGCAGGAAATGTATGTGATTTGATGAAGGTGTCAAAATCATCGAGCAGGTTATTGTCAGTCTAACCACCAGGGATTTAGAAGCGATAGTTGACTTCAGCAGAATAAAGCACGTATAATTGTGTTCTCTTCCAAGAATAATTAGAATATTGTCTTCTCTGTTACAGAAAATGCGGTTCCAAATGACACATTGATACAGAATCCTTTCTATCAAATTAATAGCAACCACTAGATCACTTAATCCAAGATGAATAGTTAACTGTGATGATCACCATGTTTACTTTGTTAATTATTTCCCGTCTCACTAATATTGTGCTCAGCTGGAGTGCTTCTTAGTACTGGGATATCGCGAAAAGAAACTTATTATTCTCATACACGTGAGTAAGTATAATAATCAGAGTAGATAAGTCAGGAGAGTGATAATATAAGAATATGGATATTTTACAAATACCACTCCTATCCTTTGAGACGTTTATATAGTAGTTGTACAAATGGAACGTTGGAATACAAGAACCTTCCCTACGATACTGCCTATCTTTCTTTTATAATCACCTATTTCGGCCATCCGATTTATGTATAGGCTTTGTCAGTTGGTCTTATGTCTAAGACAACTGAAAATAAATACAAAACGTTAATGAAAACTAAATTAGGAATACTACGTGATCTACACATAGCGTTAGTTTTACACGATTGATCGGCCGATAATATTACTGCATGTTAATTCGAAACTTCACTGCAATCAACAGGATAGAATAACCACGTAGCGCGAATTATTCTCACTCTTCCACAATCTAGTATTTATCCACTCCAGTGATAACCGTGGAACGTTCACCATCAACAGATCATTCCTTACCAAATGGCAAAAGAGGACCCTATTTTTGCCTTTATTCCATCCATTAGAACGAGAAAGGTGTATTATAAAATCAACCAGTAATGAGTTACTATGTTTCACACCTCGTATGCACTATTTTTCTTTAATGAGCAGTCGGCGAATATATTCCGCTGTAAATAGATGTTTCAGAATTATGACTGGCGACATCGAAAAAAAAAAAAGAATGGACACAAGCAAAAACTCAAAGGATAACGTTACATTCTATGAAGCCCGACATCTTATTTGCAAATGTACGACTTGGTTGGACTAGTACAAACAACTGTTGTACGAAAACTATTAATTCGAAGTGCCATTTTCCCGAACAGTCCCTTCCTTCTTGTGGCGGCAAATTCATCATGATCGATATGTGGGTACTGGAATACACATCTTCTATTTCAGAGTTCCTCATCCGATTCCTAGGACTTTTAGTACACAGTACTACTTCGCCGAGCCTTATTAATTCTGTATCGCTCCACATTACCCAATCATGACACACCATTTTTACATGAAGGGCTACAAGAAAAGCTTTGTGTGTCGCACATGTTTAACTGGAGCCACAGGAAGTAGTGATGATCATTACCAAGCAGCGATAGCTCAGGCATTTCAAAATCGGTATCGCTGTTTCCAATGTACTTATTCTGATGTCGGAACACAAAGATTATTTCGACTTCACTCATGTCAATCCTCTGTCATTGTCATCAAGTTGCCTAACCGTTTACCAAAACAGTTCAAAAATGATAAATTTCTTGCGTCACTGTTTACTATTTAATGAAAAGAGAGTTTAACTTTTCATTGAAAAAAAAAAAGTTGTGTTTCCTTCAGATTTCAGATCATTGTATCTGTGATATGATGATCATCTATAGAACAAATTATCCAGAATTACGCTCGTTGCATAAATGTATGTGGTGTCAATTATTCCGTTTATATATTTCATTCCCACAGCTAACAACGTTGATAAACTGGTTCCAGAGGTATTTATTATCGTTGTTGACATTATATACGTATTTCTTTCCTTTATTCTTCCCAGATATATGCACAGATAAGGCAGCTTGACACTCATGGAGAATCGAACGGAAAAATGCTGTGTGGTGGGTCGAGGCCACTTTTTCGTGGACTTGTTGACTAACCGGATGGACACAGCCAAAGAAAAAGCTCAATATCGATTCTGCGTATATAAAATACTCTTCTTATTTCCTCCGTTACAACCTGGTCCAGGTCGCTTTGTGGTCAACGCAATCCTGAAACATAGATGCCATAGCACGGTTTATCCTACAATGGCTCAAGGATTTTCTTAGAAAAAGAAGGACTTAACCACTATCTTGCCAACATCGCTAATAGCGCTTGCTATGGGAGGGCCTTTATGGCAAAATAAAACCTTCAAAATCACTCAACATTAAGCTATTAGATGCCTCATTGATCTGTGTCATCAACGTCTCGCTTTCCAATCTTACTCTTAACAAGTGATCATGACTGCTCAATAGGGTTGAGTTCAGGCGAGTATCATGGAAGATAGGCACATCGATATCCTCAAATCTCAACGTATTTAGAGACTTCTTCAGTCGTATGAATAGGAGCATCATCTATGCCTAGGTAACGACCCTTCATCTGTTCCTATTTGTCCATCTCATTCATTCTACCTTAGGAAGCTAATATAATAATTATTTACGGTTCCCTTATTTATGTTCATAAGACGAAAAGCAGACTCATAAAGGAAGATACAATGCTTTCATGAGCCAGTGTCGGTCATGTCGCATTTGCACGCCCGGTCAGATCGCTCTTGGACCTTAGTCTTGCTAATTCTACCTACAAAATGAATCTGTGATTTTCTCAATGTTAAGTTATATTCATGCTTTACAAATCGATAGAACACCGTTTTAGATATTTTGAGTCATTCGAATGTGTGAAAATAGTTTGACATCTGTAACAATGATACAATGGTGGTCGTTGCTCTTCTTCATAATGAGTGAGTATGTGAGGAATTTCTCTTTAAACTATGCGTCAACTGATATACGATACTGTTAGGTTATCGTCATTTGTTAAATGCTAGTTACTGTAGGATATCCACGAAAGTCAGTTATCACCAGTTAAAGTTGCAATATTAAAATACTGTTTGTTCAAAATAAAAAAAAATGCAAGAAAATCATTTGTCTCTTAACTTTTAACAAATATAAACATGACACCGTTACAACACTTCAAGAAGTTGAATTTGTTCCTCCAGTAGCGCCAGTCACAAGGTCGCACCAAGGAAATTCTCCACCAGTAGTGACATTCCCCAGCATTCTGATGCAGACGTCATATTTGCAGGCGTAATCCATTTCATCATTGACAACAAAGTAAGTGGTGCATAGGTACTGACAGAATCTGCATTGATCATAGTTCTTTACTTCCGTGACACCACTTGCGTGAAGTACAGCTTGTATTGCTCGTTTCAACGAGGCCCAATTAGGCCCTTGGGCTTGAATACCAAGGATAAGAGTGATAATGGAGGCAATAATCGTAACCTTCATGGTTTCTGAAGAAAAGAGGACGAACAAAGTGTCGAATAGTAGAAATCTGCAACAAGAAATAAATAATTTACGACGTCCAGATATGCAAATTATGCTATGCCGCTCTGGTAGTGACGATCTCTTCTAGTTCATTCCTTACATTAGTACACATACTCATTAAAAAATACATGCATAGCAATAATATTTCTGCCGGCAATTGCCCATCCATAATCAGGTTAAAAGGTATTATATACAAATAATTTTATCTCGTTTGTTTCTCGGTAGTAGCATCTTTATACACCTGGCACTATTGGTTAAAAGCGGAACAAATTAAAGCAGACGTGGAATCTACTCAAGAAGTAGATATTGAGTATCTTTATTGCGTATAGTATTGGTAGCGTTCGTTCTGTTAACGTTGGAATACTATACGACACATTGGGAATTCGAGATCGGTATCGATGCCACCTAGAATCTTGATACACATATCATATTTGCACGTATAGGTCAGCATGTTGTTGCGGGAAAATAGCTTGTCACACAAGGTTTGACAGAGTAGACACTCGTTAGCAGTTGTGACTGACGTCATATTGTTATCATTAAGTATATCTGCGATCACTAGGTATGTAGCGTGAAGGCTTTGAGGTTGAGCTTGAACATAGACAGCAAGCAATAATGCGAGGGGAAAAACGGTGAATTTCATAATAAGAAAGCAAAAATACAAAATATGACGACCGGATATACTTTACGATTTCTTTAAATAAAAACTTGATTACTGTACAATTGTCTACTAGAAGAAGAATGATTTAGAACACGCGTTGTTGTTTGCTGGATTGTGAAAATGGATGTCTTGATGCAAATTTTGTCGCCGATTACAAGATAGATTCCAGCTCACTGAGATAACATTGTTGTTATGGTTACGTCTATTTGATTGGCCAAAATGTATAAATTTATTGTAAAACTGTAAGCCCTTCGCCATCGAAGCATGTATGCAGTTGATTACTAAATATCCAGCATAACTATTGCATAAATAATTTTTGAGATGGAAGTAGTTACAGTTTTACACAGATTCTCCAGCTAGTTAAGACCTTTGTTTGATGAAAAGTAAGGGCATAATAGATGAAATCATATATATTCTTACCTTCATTTTAGTTTGTAGCAATCGATGTTCGACGAACTTTCCAGAACTTCGAAGAGTCCATTAATTACTTGTAGAACGCTACATAGGATATCTCGCATTAGCGTTTGTATTTGTCAGTTGATTGTGACAGCAACGCGTGTGGGGATATAAGAAGGGGAACAAATACCAAGGACAATATCATTGTAAAGCAAACTGAGAATAATCGCTAGATCCAAGTACAAGGAGTGTACCGAAAGTGTCGATAAAGCAATTGTTCCAGGAGACTTTCGTTCAAAACAGTATGCTTTTGGTTATAACTATTAGATTGATCAGGCTCTTCACAAATGGAATCGGAGGATGAAAACATGAAGTTTGTGAGAAATCGAGCGAGAGGCACAATGCTTGAGTCAGCAAAGGTGTAAGAGTAGCCACGTGTGGATGAGTCGACGAAGGTTTCCTCCATGAAACCTGCCAGTCTAATACCACCAATTTGTTCAGAAAATCATAGGTTTGGTCTACAAGTCGATCACCTACTCTTAATGTGCTCCTCGATTTTTATCTGACCACAGCGCTTTTAACGGAATCTAAACACGAAAAACAACATGGTAAGTATAAGCGCTTCTGACCTCTGTTTCTATCCATTTGCAGACGTTCGCCGAAGAATTTGATGGAGAGTTTCCCATCAGGATACTATGGCATTATATATATATAGCTATATCTCTGCACTATACTGTGCTCACAGTAAGTACCTATTTCAAACAATGACAAAAATTTCTCTGTGTAAGCAAGTTGAAATCAGCCTCACTGGTGACAATGCACAGTGTTCGCGAAATTTATCCTGGGGTATTATTCTGATCCAATTATAATTCCTTGCTGTAAGAGTTTTCTTCTATTTTTTGGTCAGATGCTTATGCATTACTGAAAATGGAGATGATCAAGCCTTTGAACATTACACACAGAACCAGATCTCTTAAAAACAATGCGCTATTTCAGAAGTATACAACATGTTATAAAATTTCTCGAAATACGACATCACTTTCTGAAATGGCGACCTGTCTAGATCTTACTCTATTCTAGGCCACTTACTGCAGGTGAACTTTGTCAGTCCATCATATCGGAATACAGTACTTTGCAGGTCACATTGCGTTGGATGAAAGGTTATTTGCGCTAGCGAATTGTCTTTGTGCATAGAGAAGTAGCACTTTTTTGCGTCGTATCATAGTGGGCCTGGAACATGAGTTGGTTCTAAACAAAAGATAACTCATATCTGGAGTCTACAGAAAATTGCGGTACGAGTAGGCACAACCTCGAGAATAGAACTTTCAAGCTTATATTCTGAAAAGGGTATACATTTTCAGACCTGAAGTGAAGTAATGTCCATACATTACTATGTAAATTATCGAGTTGGACAAGCAATGGGGTCTACCCTAGGTTCAGGAATGCCAAAGCTGTGTCATCACTTGGAAAAAAAGGAAGCAAGTTTACTTTTTTGGATTAACATAGGAGGGATGCTTTGTTAATTTGCATTGTACAATATACTGAGTGATTTAATCGAGGTGATGTCTGGTACGAAAAGTATATCCTCTATTCCATATCGCCATCCTACCATCTTCGGATATTGTGCAAGCTCAGCGCGCCAAAAATTTCGGAGATGTGTCGGCGATTTAACTTTTCATGTGGCTTGTTGAAAGTCACACTCAAAACTTATAAATGACCCTCTTCCCAGCGCAGAAAAAATTTTCTTTGGAACGTGCGAAGATCTGCTTTTGACGCTCGACATGCGAGGGTGTCTCTTAGGAGGCATTCAATTATTGGCGTTAGGGAAGTTCTCCAGACTATAGGATGGCTTCGGTCATCTTAACTCGGGTAAACCGACGTTAAAACCAGCGGTCTTTTTGGCCGTCCTACCTATCCTTGGGGTTAGCGAAGTTTGAGCTTCCTGAGGCTCTGGGTAGGTGTAATAGTCATAGTGAAAGCGTATCGCAGATGCTCTGTCATCCACTTGTGGAGGCAGTGTAACACAATGGAGGCTACTCTTGTGCGTTCCCACCCCAAATGAAAGGAAATGAAAAAAAAATACTTTTTTTGTAGGCGCCATGAGCTCCAGCTGTACTGATTGAGATGTACCCATCAGTTGTCTTCGTCGGAATAGATGAAGCCTGGAGATTAGCTTAAAAATAAAAAGTGACATATTGGAATTAACGAATGTGGATGATGTTCTTAATGGTTACGCGTTCTTAACTCGTCATCGCTGCTATTACTATTGCTGAAGAAGGTAGTTCGTTTTTGTTCGTTGTGTTGTGGATTGTTCGTACCATAAAAGACGTAGTTTAGTCAAACAGCGTACTACTCAAGACAATATCAGCCACGAAAAGGTCTCTCGCTATTACATTGAGGATATTAGTGTTCGTCAGTAGAACCATTGCTTTCGTTTGGCCAAAGTGGGATGGGCACACTTCCGAGCTTTTTTTCTTCCTCTCAATTTCACATACGTTCAGCACTTTCAGCTATTTGGTGAAACAGTTTGCTCGTTCCTGCTTAACAGTGTTTGATCGTTTAAACAGTACCATTCTTTTGTTCCATGTAAGACGCGTTCAAAGTTCATTCGAGTGATATACGGGTGATGTTTCTACCTCTTGCTTTTTTTTTTAAAAAAAAAATCCTGTCCATCGATAGGGGCCTGCCCCGCGCGCTAATAGATGAGGAACTCGACTTCGTAACAGAGAGGTCATGCAGCCAAAGCAAGAGACACAGAACTGAGCGCCAGATTGTGTGAAAAGGTACAGGTGATTTATCGGGGATGAGATAATACTAACGAAAAAAGTAAAAAAATGGTAGGTCTTTCCGTTTAAATACTTAGTGTTGCTGAGACATGCTATCGCATTCCATAGATTGACAAGACGTATAAATATGAACATCGCATTTCACCGCAAAGCAATTTTAAATTGATGCAAGGTAATGATAGACTACTGGCTGAGAATTATAAACGAGGCTGCCACTAGGAAGAAGATAGGCTGAGCAACGTACGAAACAGTAAAAGAGAAGGGGCATGCCTCATGGTCTCTCGGCATTATCGCTGTGTTGAGTCTTCTCCCTGTGCTACTCTATCCCCGCAACATTCATAACGCTAAGAATACTAAAATATTCAGTTAGCTGAATTCTTCCTATTATGGTGTCAAGTGTAGCGCTTTAGAGCGCTCTGGCTGCTTTCTTTCTGTACATGGTCGTAGAAACGTCATCCTAAAGGTAGAACACGTCTATCATTTTAAACATATAAGTAGGGGGTGGATTATCAATAAGCATTTGACTGCCGATCAGCTAAGACGGGTATTCAGAAATATTAAGTTGAAAAATGCATCTGAGCTTGTAACGTCAAAGCTGGAGCAACCCATATGGATTAGTTTCAAATGCATGATTAACGCACCTACAATTCGGGAGATTAACTTGAACTAATTTAATTATCATATGCTGAGAACAGACGTTTGCTAGGAATGGAACCTGAAACAGGGTGTTTAAAGGATGGATTTTTTTTATTGTTTGCATCCAACTGTGCTATTAAAGACCAGTAGTCCAAAACAGGTATGTCGTCTTGGACAACTCAAACATCATAACGGTTTTTTGTCGTTATTCAACGATTTCTTGGAAATCATGAATGAAGTAAATAATTGTTCAACTAAGCAAAGATCTCATTTTGTATCCGTTCTAAATTAGTACTACAGCATTTCATCGCGAATTTTAGATTAATGACGTGGCATAAAATATTTCATCGCCAGATACCAACTTAGAAACTGCAAGGTAACAACAATAGCAGCTGCGACTGTGCTAAACCAAGTATAGTTCCCCTTTCCCTATAGCGCATGCGTGGAACCGACCCTGAGGGACCTGGAACCTTCCTGCACTGATCATAATAATTCCCCGCTCATGCATGTAAGAACTACGAGATAGCTGCGGTGATTGTTAGGGGTTAGACAAAGAGTAGTGACAACTTTATTGAAAACGTTTGGTCTGAATTTTTTGTATGCTCAACTTAGCAACAAATACGATCTTCTATACTGTAATTTTTTATATTCCAGTTCAGTAAGGTTTGATGATATGAAAAGCAGTATCAGAGCGAACTTTTTCCCATGAATTTTATATCACTAGTTTATCCGTGTCAGATAAGCAGCTTTGCTGTCTGTTGTACTTGTTTCCTGTTTTTGACCAGTTAACACAATAGTTGAGAATCTTATTTGAGTGACGATATTGACGTTGCCGAGAACAGCCAGGTTAGCAACCAGACTAGGTATGGTCTATCAATGCATACAATCTACTCTCCTATTAAATGGACCGCATGATGAATTGTCTGTGCTTCACTAATCATTAGTAAGCGGCTTGTACATTTCTCCTCAAAGTATTTAAATGTTTTTCCTTCTTTTGGATAGCAGTTCTAATGATCCGTCCGCGCTTTGTAGTAGCTTTTCAGACTATGAGTTGCATGATTTATCCGATATTGTTTCCAATAATCGCAATAACCGGTAAGGATATGCACCATTATCCCAACAAAGACAAATATTACCGTTTTTGAATTGAATTTGCCATAGCACTTAATCATCTCCTTCAATGACAGCAGCTATTAGATATAGCTGACATGATCTTGTCAGAAATCTGAGGAAAAAAAAAGGAATGCTGCAGAAGATCGTCCCACAGCATTACCTTGGTTCCGGTTTAGGGGTGTATACCCTTGTCTTATTCACCAGAGTTGTCATTCTTGGAATTCTCAAACTTTCTTGATTGCACACCTTGAGTTTTCAGGGACAAGAGATACGAAAGGCTCAACGTACTGGAAGATAAGCAATCAAATATTTTGAGAGACTCATTTTCCGGTCGATTTTTATGTTGATACAGGCTTGATTCGTGACATTCCAATTATTCTGTATATCATCTCATTACTAAACTGTAAGATTGACGTGATGCATATGCTATCATGATTGATCTATTCCGTAAGGTGGCGTAGGTATTGCATCTTTTCCGTTGTACTGACAGTATACACGTTTCATCTTAATATATCTGGACTTCAGATATGGCGAAAGATAACTTGTTACCAAGGTGGATCACATTGTGCGCGAATGTTAGTCTTTGTTACACAATACCCAGCCAACGAGGACGTATCGATAAAAAACATGTTTCAATCATGTGGGTTATTACCTTAACTCAAACGTTAACTTTCTTTCCTTAAGTAACCATCACCTAAAACAAAGTAATCTGACGATCTGAACACTATTTGTTGACAAGAAAAATGAGCAATCGGAAATTTTTACTTTCTTTTTTCGGCAAAGTACAGTAGCGCTATTGCTGGGTTTATACTTATCTTTAGACGTCCGCGGATATGAGACAAACTCTTATAATTGAGACTCTTCAATTTCTACCGATAAGAGGATCACGTCTTTTGCATGAAATTATTGAAATATCGTGATTAGTCCGCCACTTCACTTACCGGGAATATCCGTATAGCAAAAAAGGAGCGACCGTACAACACTGTAGATCCTTTATCGGACAGATAATAAAAAAAAAGGACTAATATTAGAATGCCTGCTAAACTGAACCATGCTGACGGTTTGGCGTGAACAGAGCTAAAGACTATTTTAGAGTTTTTGTTGGGGAAAGGAGTTGGCAAGGGTGTTTTCCATAGTTGTCACCAAACATAGTGCCACACACTCGTGTTGCGCAATTTCATTTCGTAGTTGCATCTTTACACTTTGGAAGTTTGTTACTGCAATGAAAAAAAAAACTACCTTTAGGCAGGACTTTGTGCATTTCAGCTGGTCCTCCTTGATGCTGCTTATCTATGAATGGTGTATTCGGACCCTTAAAAGCTCCAGGTCTGTTGTATTAACTATCAAAACGCACAGTCTTATCGGAACAAATGCACTATCTGAACCACTCATTTTTCTTTCTCCTTGCACGTGTGGGACCACTAACGTTTGTCGATTTTTTTCATGGCTTTGGCCGTTCCCGATGTACACAGGACCATGGCCTAGATGACAGTATGGCGCAATGATCAAAAGCCAGATATGTATGAGTGATTATAGGTAGGTGGGGGATGATATATATCGTCATTGAAGCATTGAAGTGGTAAGAGCTGCAGTTACCCTGTGCATAGTATCCTTCCACGAAATGTGGTTGCATAATAGAAAATTATGCATCCAATGGTCCGTGTACGACCAACAAGCCGATGGCTCCGACAGAAAAAGATCAGATTTGACTACCAAAAGATTTTTCGTTATCAGCATCATAACCACTATTCGACAGGTATGATGATGCAGGGATAATCACAGATCTACTTTGCGGTCTAATTTAATTAGTGTTTTGGTATAAAAATTATTGTGTGAGTATTTTACATGCAATGTAGTAAGAAAAAAAGGTTCAGATTCTGCCAAATAGAAAAGATCTATCATTCTTATTGGAAACTTACATTTTTCAGTTTTTTTTTTTTATGATCAATGCAGCCGTTCGGAACGAAAAACCATTTATCTATCAAACCCATTATGGTAGGTACTATTCTTCATACCCTTATCCCTTCCTCCTCCAAACAGAAAAAAAGGAGCTACCTGCTAATGCAAGATCAGAGTGGACCCGGGTCTGAGCTTGGAATTCTTTCTGGAATAATACGATATATAAAAAAAGAAGAAGCCCGTGTTGACAACTGTGTAACGAAAACTCTATCTTTGAGTTAAGAAATGGATTTGTCAAATTCTGGATACTACACATATGAAAGACGAGCGGATGTGGAATTTTTCGAACCGCGGTTAACCTCTAAAGGAAAGGGACACAGATCAACCATGCTTCACCATAATGTGTAAGATGAATAACATTAAGTACATCAGTTTATCAAAAAAAAAACCTGTATGCTATGGAAGAGGATGAAAAAGGAGAAGCGTATAAAATAGGCCATGTTCATTGGTTGCTAGCGTGGAGAAAGAGATTTTCAATGATTGTCAACTACTTTCCTACCTGTAAGCTTGATATAGTGCTTGACGTGTATTCTGTTCCCGAATTCTGCAAAGTATTTAAAACCGGGCTTTCACCTTTATCCTTTTTTTCTTTGTCGATCCTTTTTTTCTTTTTATATTCATGTTACCTGGCTTTCATCAGAGATCGTCAAGTGCACCCTGTGCCTTCGAACGTCAAGCTTCGTATCGAACTGCAAGCTCAATCGCCACAAGTGATGATACAGTTATAGCTGAACCTGGACGACGACAAGCTGAAAGTATGATTGTTGTCATTTCACCTTTAAGACAGAATGATGACAGCGATAACGAAGAAGCAGCCTATTCCAACACCCTCAATTCATCCCACAGTAGCAACACATTAACTTCGTTCGTCGAGCCATATTCCATCTTTTCCACGGCACAACGATGCTGGATCGTTACACTAGCTTCTATTGCCGCCTTTTTCGCCCCCTTCTCAGTGAACAGTTATTTCCCGGCCATGAATAAAATCGAAAAGGTACTAAAAAAATGTATGATAAAGAACAAAGAAAACTAATCTCATTGACCAATACAATAGGAATTATTTGTCACATCGCAACAAGTGTAAAGTATACCGCTCCCTTCCTAACCCCTTCCCCTCCATAGCTATGTTGTTGCTGATTTAACTAATACCTACTACCACAGAAACTTGACTGTCACCGTCTTTATGATTTTTCAAGCAATATCCCCTTCATTCTGGAGCTCACTTGCTGACAGCCGAGGACGACGACCTGTTTACTTGTACACATTGTTAATTTATATTCTAGCCTGTATTGCGCTTGCTTTAACAAGCAATTATCTCATGCTTCTGATGTTTCGTATGCTACAAGCATTCGGAGCTAGTTCAGTAATCGCAATCGGCGCTGGCACCATTGGTAAGCAACAAAAGATTTATTAAATACCATGATTAATTTATTCGTTATAGCTGATATTACACACCCCTCCGAACGCGGTGGCTACCTTGGCTGGTACTCACTTGGCTGGAATCTAGGGCCTGTTGTTGGCCCCGCCATTGGTGGTCTTCTTTCACAGTACCTTGGCTGGCGATGGATATTTTGGATTTTGGCTATTTTGGCCATTGTACACTGGTTTATCCTTGCTTTTTGCCTTCCAGAAACCTTACGCTCTCTTGTGGGTGATGGCTCAGGTTATGCAAATCCCACACCTCTTCAGTGGTGGCGGCACCGAAAACAAAAACAAGAAGACAAATCCGAAAAAAAGCAACCTGTGCATGACACACCAAAACAACGAGAAACGTCACTTCGGGAAATGCTGATGACCCCACTCCAACCACTGCTTTACGCAAAAGAAAAGGATGTCCTGATATTACTCATCTACTATGGTATTCAGTATGCCGCCTGTTACAGCGTAACGACAAGCATCCCTTTCGTTTTTTCAAAGTTGTACGGACTCAACGAAGCTATGATTGGTTTAACCTATTTAGCTAATGGCGCAGGCTGCATCGCTGGATCTATCCTCCAAGGAAAAGTACTCAATTATAATTATCGTCGAATGCAAAAACGCTTTCCGGTGGCTAGTAGTGAGGGCTGGACCGACCCTGAGTTGCCACTTGAACGCGTCCGTATGCGCACTGTCTGGATTCATGCCGTCGTTTTCAATGTACTCCTCGTTGTATACGGATGGTGTCTTCACGTTGGAGCACACCTTGCTATCATACTATCCATCCACGTTGTTTGTAAGTCTTCTATCTCATGCATAGACCAAATTAACCCTGTAAACCTAGTGGGTTTTACTTCACAAGCCATTTTCAATGCCATTCAGACATTGCTTGTTGATCTTTTCCCCGATCGGTCGGCCTCCATCACCGCGTCCAACAATATTTTCCGCTGTCTGTTTGGTGCAATCGCCACGACATTGGTTTTACCTGCAATCCAACTCTTAGGAGTCGGCTGGTCATTTACGTTGATTTCCGGGATCCTCTTGTTATCCCGCATTCCCATGTTGCTTGAATTATCTTACGGTCCTCAATGGAGGCATGAAAGAGCAAAACGTGCAGGGTGCTAATCGCAAAAAAAAAGTGTATATTTCCTGTTTTTGTTTTTTTTCCCTTTTTGTTCATTTTCATCTCAAACCGCATCAGCATATATATAAACATCTACTTTAGACTTCCTTATCTCCAGTTATGTCCACTTCACCGTCTTCATCCTGATTTTTGATTGTCTTTGTTTGCCCCATCAAGACAGCCAAACGGTCTCGAGAAAGCACAAAGGGTGTCCAAGTTAACTTGGAAGGATCAAGCTTTGGCAGCTGTCTCTTTTCCATTTTATGTGCATGTGCTTCAACAGCGTCTTGATTGATTTCCAGTATGTACTTTTCTCTTGCCGGGTCCCAGCGGATCATATCATTACATTGCAAAGTCGAGATAATATCATCTGCTGTCATACTTGTCCGAAGGCTCAGCTCTAAATAGAAGATGAGTATTCTTACTATAGCTTACATACGATGTATCTTCCTCCTTGCCTTCAATACTAATCGATGACTCTTGATGCCGTAATTCACGAAAAATGATGTTCTTCCAGTAACTGCGGTAACTAAGGAGTCCAAGATCAGAAAGTGGTCGTTCAGGAGATCCCGTCTTGCTTTCCGTTTTTGATAATAAATAGCCTTTTTGACAAGATTAATTTCATATTTTACTGCTCAGCAACATACTTACTAAAGTCGATAAGATACTGCCCATAACCTTTTCGCTGATGTATGGGCATCGTTAAAATGCATGATACGTTGTAATTCATTGCAGAGCGCTTTTCCTGTATTCCAGCATGAGAAAAATACAGTAATAAAACGAACTCTTACCTTTGAAAAGTAACCCACAAAGTGACATCCTCTGTCATCCACTTCAGTCATAATATAGAAAAGGAACGGCTCGACGTCATAGTATAGCGTCTTGTGATCAAGAAACATTTTTGCTAATAAACACAGATTTTGACAATAAATCTTCCCCAGCATTCGTAAGCATCATAATCCACAATTGCAATACCCATTCATTTACTTTGTTTTTACGTCCATCCACCTCGAAAATAGATATCCTGCCATCTCTATAGATTTCATCCCCGGGCGGGTGTTGAATTGGGCACTTCATCTATTTACCGTAAGCTCCCCTTGTCTCAGACCGCCTGATAACGTTCTTACCTTGTGTCGTCCAGCGACATAACTACTTTTCATATACTTCATGCAGTACTCGCATACATAAAGGATAGGGTGTCGACTGTACTCTTCAGGATATGGCGCAACATACCATGTATCAATGAAATGGTCACCAAATCGTATTTTCCTAATCTTGGGGACCTCTAGAGCTGCTGTCCAATGGTTTTTGCTTTTTTCCGCCGTAGAGGGAGAAGCTTGTACATCCTCGGATTCTATGCTAGCGTGCGACTTTTTCTTTTGGTTCGGGTGAGATGATCCGATTGTGTATACATGTAGACACGCACGCACATAACAAAACAAAAGAAGAAACTTACTTCTGCAGCCGCTTTTGCTAACTCAAATCTTTCTTTGTCAATGGCTTGTGGTGTTCCCCGTTTTGTATCAGATTCAGCCTTTGTCAGCTGTTGGCCAAAAGTCTCGAAAAATTCACGATCCGCGTCGGTAGATACTTTGGACGGTTTCTTTGTACGACGTCTTGGGCGTTTGATTGGTAATTCATTCGTTTTGCTTTTGACCGTCAGACGAAGTCGTACGCCCGAGGCGTTCTGTGCCTCTGGTTCTGGGGATCGTTCGGTCTGCTCAACTACAGCCGCCTTTCTAGCTGCTATTCGTGAGGATCTTACTAAAGGTTTCTGTGTGGCTTTGTGGACATGATGGTTTTCGTCTGGTGTTGCGAGCGAGGTAGTTCGTCGCGTAACCATTTTTTTTGGTTTTTTTTCTGAATGGCAATTATTATCGGATAAAGGAGTCAAAGGATCGGTAATGATGGATTCGTTTGTAGTGGATAGTCGTCGTTTTTTTCGGGTCGGAGAGGTTGAGGGAGGAGAAAGCATAGTCGAACAAATGTTGCAGTACCAGTCGTCTATAAGTGAAACATTATCGTAAATCGAAGATCCCTATAGATAGGTTTTACCTTCAGGGATTGTAGTTAGTGGTGGATCAATGCAAAAACTGTGATAACCCCTGTCACATAGGGTACAAAAGACAATCTTGTCCTAGAAAAAGAAAAACCGATAATTAAACGCTAATCAGAAAAGAAGTCATACCTCATCATTCTTAGATTGACAAACAAGGCAACTTTTACAGTCATTACATTGCCAATCATAGGTTTGAGCAATGCTGAGTGATTTATCGCATAGTTCCGAACAACGCGCATGAACTACCATGATAATTACGTCAACTTTTTCCGCGCGCGCGCTTTTCTCTCTTTTTTACCCACCGTTACGATGACAATCAGCGCACTTTAGAATCGGCTGTTTCCTTCCTTCTTCATCAAAGTCTTGGATCCCATTGCAATAAAAACACATTCCCAACGTATACTGAAACCGATTTTATTTTTTTCTTTAAATCTCCATTTTAGATCGCGTCTCGCTTACATCGATGGGTGATCGTTGACGCGTGGTCATGGACTTCTCATCCGTCATCACTGTTATGGCGAAAATGCTATTTCTTGGGGATGTGCTTCAACCCGACCGTTGACAGTTGTCGTGGTTCACTTCCAAGAGAGAAAAAAGACCTTTTTTGTTTACCACGACCCATCTGGTTTGATTTTATTGGTTGCTTCTTTTGGAAGTGTGGCTGGGATTGTCGTCTCAAGTTGCACAGACGTGCGAAACAGAAAAAGGCGACCTCCCGAAATGACACCGCGGATATTCGCTGCATAACCCTTTATCAAGTGCGTGCAGTTTTTGCTGCTGAAATAATGTCTATCAACGATTGTTTGGTGCTCATTCTCTATACATGTACGACGCTACGATTATTTGCGTGCTTCATTCAGCGCTGACATTGCAACAACACCACTATGGCGCTCTTCAAAAACTAAACAATAGCTTTCTTTCAAAATCATTACTGTGAGATTCTGCAACAGTTGTGTCGGAAGTAAGATTAGACGAAATAATGCTAATAGCATTTATATACACTGTAGACCATGCGCTGTCAAATGACGACAGTAATGCCTTCAGCAATCGGACAGTATAAACAGAATTGCTATAGGGTTAGCAATGGAGGCAGGTTTAGCTCAGGCAATTTGGAAGGTTTCATATATACTGCTGTTGGCATATTTGATTCAACAGACATTATTTTGCTATCTCGATATAACTATTGAAAGGAGCGTTTTTTGCACTCCATCCATCCAGCAATACAATACTACGAGAGCATGTGTAGGCTATAGATTTCATGAAAGTGGCATTTACTGGATTGAATCTCCATTTTTTTTATTGTTGATTGATGGCCACATCACCATGGATAATTACCTCTAGATGTTCGGGAATAGAGTAATATTGGCAAGCCTGTCAATATGGTGAAAACTGATTTGTGGTGAAACACTACTGTCTTAAAAATCTTACGACAGGGAGAAAATCCAAGATTTTTCCCCATCGTAAATGGGAACATCAGATTTGTTCAAGAGAATTAGCGTCGTGGTATAGTGTCAAAAACGTATGTTTGAACAGCTCGGTTTTGCAAGCTCCTTTGATCTGTACCCCTTTATCAGCGATAAGATACTTAACACTATGATGGTCATGGATGAAAATGGATCTTCAGTAAACACGCTGCATTGTCCACAGCTCAGTAACTATGCTGTCTCAAGCAAAATAATATGAACATCTTGATTGTGCAACGGGTATAAGTTACCTGTTTGAGATACTGCAAAACTCCAAGCGCTGAACCTGGTACATATGACATTATCAGGAGACACTGATACAAACTTAGTAAGCAATCTCTATAACCATCATATCTATCATTACAAACTAAACAGGAGAATCAAAACACAGAATCTATCGACATACACAAACCAAACTGCGCATGGATTTGGTTGTGCTTACATGACTGCGCACATAAAATATTTGCTGACGGATGATATGTTTTATATCCATGAAAACTTACTGTAAGACAGCAATAGACAATGCTAACTGACTGATTGCTGCGGTGTGAACGACTAATGACATAGGTGCCGTTAGCAACTTCGATAATGCCTTCTTTTAGGATCCCTGACAAATATAGTATCAGAAAGTTGGTCATAGGTCCTTCTGTTCAGAAAGTCCAGAGAAAGATCCAAAAGGCTGTACAACTATCCCTCCTACCCTGAGGCAGAAAGTTAAATAGGAACATCTAATACATCTTCTCTTGATAGAAAGTCTACGTTTCGTCTTCCACACTTACGAATCTCTCTCAGGGTTTTATCCAATAACAGGTGTTGTACTGGACTATGTGTCCTTGGTCACAGTATGTATTGCGTGACTTATTCATACGCACAATAAAAGAGATGATCAGGAGAAAAGATATCATTGTGATATACAAAGTGCGAAGTTGAAGAGTTTTTTCCGGAAAATGCCTCAGTGCGTTCCCATGGTCTTTATCAATGAACCAAGTACTAGTCTGGGCTAACCTAACCTCGGTAGATGTGGTGAACATAGACAAACGGTTCAGCGAAATGTGAGTTTCGGATACACATAGTGAGCCTTTCTTGACAGACAAGGTTTTTTTCTCCGTGTAGTGGAACATTACACCTTCCACAATAGGGATGTCAACACAGAGCCAATAGAGTATGCGCTCTCGGGACAGAGCTTCTTAAATGTCTTTCGATTCCGTTGGGACTGCCAAAAGCTTCCTAGATTTCATGCTAATTAGGAGATGCTATATAAGATACGATTGACATCCGATGTAATGCAAGTCTATTGAAGACTCTAGCATGACGCCATAGCAACCGGGACTCAGCAAGTGCAGTTTTGATGCAAGCTGATGCCACTTTGCATAGTGTTAATGATACGTATTTCAGTTCAAACAATTATCGGAAAGTTATTGTAACGTGCTATCTATACAAGTCTTATGCGTCTTTTGTCCATCCTAACAGCCATAATGTCAGCCAGTAGTAGTCAAACGTTACGTGGCAATACACATTAGCAGCCTAATATTTCGAATCACTTGCTGGGTCTGTCATTGATAACCTTATCTCATTGTCAATAATTCCGTTATCATCCAGTGTTTTTCTTTTTATAAATTCATATGTTCAATCCGAAGGGTCGACTATCGAGATCGCGATATTGATTGATCCAAACTTAAATATGAAACAATATCCGCTATCCATGATTGTCCGAAGCTCCGCGCCCTTCACTGATTCCGCTCTTCGTTAATCTACTCTTATAGTTAAAGAATTGACGTAAATAAAAATTGAGCTGATAGACAAGGCGAGTTTGAAAATCGATACACTTGCCATAGGAAGTCTTTGACATATCCTCAGTGTGACAATTCAAACCAGTGAATGGGGAAGCAATGATGCGAAGGTTTTACTAGTGGCACTTGTATACAACCTAGCATGGGTACCTGTTAGCAAGTTGTTCAACACACGAGGCACTGGGCTGAAGGTAACGATAGAACATTGAATCGGGTGCGACCGAATTACAATCAATCGCCGCGTTGCGGTAAGGCCTGAGTTCATCCCTTGGCATTCGCGTAATCACGACCTTATGCATTGGCTGCAATGTATGCACGCTATCTGATGTGTCAGAAGAGCATCTATACCGAGTTGCAATCGATATATCTTGCTGATACTGAGGCATAACCTTATTGCGAAGTTCTTAGATTAGTATTCGCCGGTGTCATATTGTTTGCAGTTTACAAAAACGGCTAACCCTAGACTCGTAGTAGTGAGTACAGAATACGATGGGAAAATGGTATATGCTCTTAAATGACTCTGGAGAGAACTGGATTTAACATACCCAAAACTTCGTCGTGAAAGGTGGTTGTTTATAGTATGATTTCATTGGAAGTTTTCCGACATATTAATTTTCCTACCTACAGATATTTCCTTTACCGCACGTTCCATATCAATAGTCATCATTCTTAACTCTTACCTTTTTTCACTGGTCTCAAGGAATCCAAATTCAGGACGCATCTTATAGACTTCTCATCTCTCCCAATTATACTTCCACTATCAATCTTTGGAATGTCCCGTCGAATTCTGTCTTCGCGATTAACGAAGCAGATGTTGAATTGATCACACCTCGACATGGTTTGACTGCTACAGACAGGAGTACTAGAGATCTCTCAAAGCTAAACATTTTGCTGCTTCAGCTCTCAAAACGTGCGAGGAATGGACATGATCACCCCCGCATGAACAACTATGAACAGGGAACTTGGATGAATCTCTCAGACAAGATGATTACACTCTTTCCAAAAAGGCTTCACCGTTGGATGAAATCAGATCAAGTATGCTTTATAATGTCGCTAATATTCTTCGCTATTCAAATACCTACAATAAGAACAATGGTGTAGCACCGTTAATCGGCAAAATGATGAGGTGAAATAGTGATGAAAAGATACTATCAGTATCCATCATGATTAGTCATAGATATGCTCTCATGTACATTATCTGTGGTTTGGGGATAATGATCAGTAGACCTGCACCGCATCATATACCTCCGGAAATCCAATTCATATCGTAATCTTCATATCAAGCAGGCTTAGCGGCCAATCCATATCCATATGCCAATGAAACTTCGACGAGCAGATTTGTTCATGTGAAAGTATCGGCTATCTAGTTAACTAGATGGATGGAATGATACTATATATTCTAGTGTTAATAGATGCCAAGAAGGTCAGGATAGAATAGGTATCGCTCATCTGTTCCGTCTTTGGATAAAGCCTCGGAGAACAGTTTGGATTTGCAATACACATAATGACACCGAAGGTGTACATCACACACGTTTGTACAACAATTTCTCTATTGAAGAGACAGAATTAGTAATGCCTAAAAAGCGGGTTGTCACCCTTGGTTGGTAGGTCGTAGCTGATAAGGGAAATAAGTGAAGTTGAACTTACATTTGAAGTTAAGAATCTGATAACAGCGGTATATTTCACCATCCTCAGTTTAAACTGCTTCATACATTCGGATCGATAGTCAGGTCAGACGATATCAAGACGGTCTCAAGAGCGTCAAGAGATATGAGGGCCATTTGATACAATCCATCAAGTGAATAGATTAAAATGTGGATCAACCATATAGTGAATAAGATCTTAAGGTCCATTTCTGTGATGATAGATTGATCGCTTGTACAACTTTCTAGAAATCGCGCTGTAGAGTCATGAGCAGCAACAAACTCAGGTTCTTTTTTGGGGGTGCCGCAGTGGATCTCTCTGAGTCTTAGTCATTGATAACCCTCAATATATTCGAAGTGCATTGATTTTGCCGCAAACAGTCTTGCATTTATACAATACTTGGCAAAATTGTGCTATCGGCGTTGTTATGTTCAATAAGTATCAGTGCATAATATTGATAGGAGAAATACAGAGAAACGCGACATACCCCTTCGGAAAGCGCGACATCCATTTTCAACAGCAGCAACCATATGATTGGAGGGTTCTTTTTTTTCCCTAAGCCGGTCGTTCAGTGCGGATGATTGCCTATACGTCGAACTGTGGATTCTCGATTTCTACTATTCTTGGGCACCAACGTGTAGACGAAATTTGCGACATAGAAGTGCAAATCGCCTGTTCCAACGAGGAACAAAATTTTTGTCCAAGACAAGTTTACCGTACTACGTATAAGACGTTACCAAGGATATCATTCAGTTTCCGATGACTTTTTGCCGGTCTGTCGCTTCGCATGACTGCCTTCGTCGCTGGTTTTTAAAGAAGTTGATGTGTTCCGAGTGACTTGTATGTTTCATGTAATCTTGATGATATCAGTCATCATCGAGGGTGTGGTTGGAAATTTTACCGCATCCAGTAAGAGACGGCTCTGAGTAAAGCAAGACGCCTTGTTTAATCCAAATTCAGACAAACAGTATAAACAAAGAAAAAAAACCTACTCAAAACACGACATAGCCAAGATCACCACAGGGTCACACAGATCAATCTGAAACTGCTTATGGGATCTATTCAATAGAAAAATCCAGGCAAAGCATACCTCGTGTGTAACTGCGTTACTGTTGTGAAACAATCAGCAAAGACCCGAGATGAATTTAAACTAAACACAGAATTCCCTTTCGAACAGCCCCCCCGCTTTTTTTTCTTTCTTTCTTTCTTTTTTTTTTTATACTATGGAACAACCCGGAACAAAAATTGATCAGCAAACGTCTTTAGTAGACGAATTAACATCTCTATTGGGTGATCACAAGAGGAGGCCAAGATTGCCCAAATATAATGTTCATCAAAATTCGCTCTATCATGATGTGATTGAAGAAATACGTGCTATCTTTGGTTTTCTCTGGCCGCTCTTAATGACATATTTACTTGGAAAGGGCATGCGACTGGTCGATATCCGGTTTTTAGGAAAGCAAGGACCTCAAGGTACAAACTGACAGTGTAGAATTTGCTCAATACAAAACATGAGTTGTATGGGTCCAGTTATGGCTGCTGTCAGTCTTGGCAATCTATATACCACGGTGGTTGGTCTTGCCCTGGGATTTGGTTTGCTTACAGGTACATATCATGCATAGGTGAGTAATTGCTAATTTTTTTTTTGAAAGCAATCGAAACCCTGGCCTCCCAAGCATTTACTGGTGCCAATCACCGCCATACGCTCGGACTTATTTTACAACGATCGCTTATCATTATGGCCATATTCTCGATTCCGGTAGGAATTTTGTGGTAAGAAAAAAAGAAAAACGAAACGCAAATATGATTTACGTGCATGATTTTAGGATCTTTGCAGAGCCTATTCTATTAAGTATGGGCCAAGAACCTGCTCTAGCTTCCTTAGCCCAGTCATTCCTATGGATTTGTCTTCCAATGATTTATCCGATTTTCATCTCAACTGCCATTCGAAGATTTCTTCAATGTTTAGGTAAATTACACCTAATATGGAAAGTACATGAACCTGTTTCCCACTCACAGGTCAAATGCGGCTGACCATGTACGCGATTATTATTGTTTTCCCTATCAACTGGCTATCAAACTATTTTTTCCTGGAATACCTGCAGCTTGGGTTCCTCGGTGCTGCTTACAATACCCTTTTCTTTCATTTTATAATCCTATTTATTTACATACTTTTCCTTCTGACCGCAACGGATTTCGAAACATACTGGCCTGGGTGGACTACTCAAGCATTTTACCAATGGGGCACATTCCTAAAACTAGGTAAACTAATTTATGTCCATGTGTACAGTAATTTACTTTTAACTAGGTATACCTGGCATGCTTAGTGTGTCTACAGATTGGGCCTTCGAGGTGTGCGCTATCATCACAGGTGACAAAGACATGATAGAATGAGCATCACAGCTAACTTTTTGTGCCCAGGTGTCCTCGGGGAAACTAGTTTGGCTGCTCAATCCATTGTGTTACCTGTAAATACATTTTTGCTCATGATTCCATCGCAAGTATCTCCGGTTACGATTTAAATCATATGTATTTATTTATTATAATAGTGCCTTGGCTAATGCATTGATTGTTCGAGTTGGTCACCATCTGGGCGCTAATCGACCTGAAAAGACACGATTATGCGTTCTTATCTCTACCGTCATGGGATTTGTCTTCGTCTCAATCAATGCAACATTGATGTTTGTTTTCCGGTATCCCATTGCTCAGCATTTTACTCACGATGCCAAGGTCATTGAAGCAGTCGTGGAACTAATGGGAGTGGTTAGTCTTAGTCATTTTGTAATGGTAAGCTCTCTCTATTTTGGAGGACTCACTTATTAACCACTATACAGGGCACAGGAACTGTACTATCGGGAACTCTAAACGCCTTTGGAAAACAAGCCATTGTAGCTTCATTTAATCTGATATCATATTATATGATTGGTCTCCCGTTTGGCTTGTGGATGACATCTTCCTACGGATGGGGTCTTATTGGTGTCTGGTCAGGTGTCGTCATTGCAGGTGCCGTCAAAACGATTGGTGAAGCATGGATCATTGCTTTCCACGTTGATTGGAGAGCCGAATGTCAAGAGGCAGCAAGACGTCTACAAACACAGGAAACCTGTGCTGATTTACCCGTTTCCGTGGAGAACAATCAATATGACTCCCTGCAACGATAGCATTACAATCAAAATAATAATAATGAAATGATGTTGCATAGTACGCATATGTTTACTGAGCACACACTCTCCCTCCCGATAAAGCAAAGTCACATTGCATGTTTTGTAGGAACAAGTGTGGGATCTATATTGTAGCTCAAGACGATCAATTTTGAGCAATAAAAATCATGTTATACATGATGTTCCCCGTTCCTCCTTTCTCTACAGGATTCTCACGGCACTTGCGCTGCATTGGAGTGGTAAATAATACCGATAAACAGCTTAATATCCAGAGATCCTGTTAAGTAAGCTTGTAAAGAATGTTTGTAGGAGGATAGAATATTATCCCAGTGAGCGTTGGTAATCACTGGCACAATTTTAGCATGGTGGCACAGCGGGCATTGATCATGTGCCGAGAAGCTTATTGCTGAAAGATGCTTTGTATCATCATACACACGCGCACTACCATGCGAATACTTTTTAGCTTAACTCATGATGATGGCTTCATTTTTATCATTTGAGCTGGGGACACGAAGTCCAAGTCAGTTGTTACTTCTGGAAGAGATCGTTTCACAAAAATTTGTTTGTCCAAGTCTTGGTGAAAAAGGGTATTGTATAATAAATAAACAAACGCAATAGGAACAGATATGGGTGACCGATGAGATCGGAACGATTAACAATTAGCCGGTTTCTGATGTGAGAAATGTACACTCTTTCCAGGAAGTAAATTCGCCCTTGGCAGAAAGTAAATTCATCCAATGACAAGAACAAAATTCTTATTGTACGAAAAGTAGTGTAGGTTAAGCCTTGGCTATGAGCCCACCTGCTCATAATGATTGGTATATCGTGTGGAAGGATTCGACGTGTCGAACGCTTTTTACGGGTTTCAGTGCACCATGAATCACAAGATTGAACAGGGCGGGATGCTCACGCTTGAATCACACATTTAACGTATCCTGGCGCTATCATCAATTTTTTTTAGTAAAACCTCGACATGTCCATGACGAAACAATGGTCCATCCCGCACCACATGATGCAACAGGTTTTTGAAGATCTTTTTAGACGCTACCAGCGCAACGTCTCTCGCGCCCTAATTCGTCTATTGCCTATTGTGCTTCCTTTACTTGATGCAAGTGTGATATATCGAAGGGGCTATGCGTTTAACATGTTTTTATTAGGACCTGCGCATGCGACGAATCGCCAAAGATGACCTTACAGGCAAATTATTACTCATGGAAAGTGAATTGCCTCCAATGGAATTTTGTATTGCCAAATCTATGCAATGCTGGTGCAAAAGCTGCCAGTGGATAGTATCAAGAGCAGAATCATGGAGCAAGGAATTGATGACTCGATTTGTGGAGCGGGCGTTGGCTCCATTATTCGAGGACATGACAAATGATATTCTGTTCCGCGGGACATCCACGATAAATAAATAACGAGTACCTGTGATGTTGCATAGTAGGCGATACGGAAGTACGTGAGACTAAGTTCTATTCTTCGAAGAAGATGCCTGAAACGGTACCCGCGCTCCTATCTTTTAGACTTAGGGAGCGAGCTCTTAATTTTTAACTTAGTTCCGGCTCTATATGACTCTCGTTTACAACAGCTGTGTATAATACTCGCAATCGGAAGTGCCCTTCCGCTATCACGTACCGACACCAATAAATATCTCTGTTCGTTGTGTAAATTCGTTCCTCCCGGCATTATGTTATTCTTTGGCCATGAACCTTGCTCACAGCTAATGATATGGGCTTGCAACAAAAACATCAAATTTTTTTTGGCCATGGAAAACATTAGAAGAAGCCAATCTAAGATCGACCATTCAGATGAGGTCTGTATACCTGCCCATACCTGCCCATACCTGCCCTAATTCTTTTTTCTTTTTTAGAGCTCTTGATTGTTTCGGCATTTGTCCAAACATTTGTGAGAATTCCAAGCAGAGCTCTTGAAGTCTCTCAGTTTTAAGCTATTAAAAACCTCACTGATTCTTGTCATTAATGTCTCAGTTTCCAGTAACTTGTGTCGCTTGACTTTACTCTTGACTACTGACCAAAATTACTCAATTGGATTAAGCTCAGGAGAATAGGATGGCAAATATACACAGCGGTAACCACGAGATTCTACATACTTAGCTATATCAACCGATGTGTGGATTGGAGCATTACCCATCGCGGATACTGGTCCATTTTATCCATTGTGGCTTTTAGAAAATAATATAGTGTCCCGTAACTATCCCTTTGATCACACACCCAACATCTTCTACTCGCTTTCTCTTTTTATTGGGTGGCGGCTAAAGAAGCCTGAGGCTACATTTAATCAGTCCTTGGGCAGAAATCGCGCTCAAAATGGTGGTTGTTTTTGCTCGGGTTTTGGATACTGTGACCACTGCAGGGGAACCTTTCTTTGACCATGCCATGTTACGTTTCAAATTAATATGAAATGCAGATCCATCAAAAAAGACGCAGTTAGTGGTAAAATCCATGTCTGTTTTTTTCCCATTTGCAAACCCAATTCAGGCGTTCTTGAATCTTTTCCTCGCTGTTCCGATCGATGGATTGAAAATGCGCTTTTTCGAGAGACAAGCTGCAATGCTCTTTTTTTTTTTTTTTAAAAAAAAAATCAAACAGAGTACTTTTGGATACTTTTAATTCTGTGGATACCTACCTTAAGTGCTTCATCACGTCATCCAAGACGGTTGAAGGGTTGTATCAATACACTCAAGAATAACTTTTTTGTACTTCTCATTGGGAATGCAAGGAGGACCTGTTGCTCTCCGTTTCTCAAAGATACTATTAAATTCTCTATCGCACTGTTCAGCCCATTTTAGTGCTGTACAAACGTGAATCCCAAGCCGTTTTGCAGCATTAGCCGCGCTCAGACACTTCTCACACAGCAACTTGAAGAATCTCACTTTATCCTGATCAGAATACCGTGTATAATTTCGCTTCATTGATGTTTCCTTCATAACAACATCACTGCCAGACTTTATCTCCTTTTCTATTTGCATTGCTTCTATCATATTCTCGCCCTCCAGAGGCAGTTGAGCTAAATATTGTGTATGAGAGCTTAATGTTTCAAAACGAAACTGTTCCTCATCAACGATATAATCCATTGGTTCTGGTCGGCCATACTCGTCGACAACATAATCTTCCCCATTTTTGTACAAGAATTGAATGTTTATCATCATGTGGATTCTGGTGTAATTGCGGAAAAGAAATAAAAAAAAAAAGGATGAGCACTTGATGTGCTCTTATATATCCAAAGATGTCAAGGCTTGTAATAGAGAACGTTCTTAGCAACAGAACATCCGATTTGTCAGCGAAGGCGAATTTACATTTCGTACAACATGAATTTTGTTCTTGTCATCAGATGAATTCATTTTGCACCAAGGCGAATTTTGTTCTTGTCATTGGATGAATTTTACTTTCTGCCAAGGGCGAATTTACTTCCTGGAAGGAGTGTAAAAAAAGCCGCAACCGTAGATCTATTCTATCGAATCGAAAAAAGGCTCGTAATTCAATTTCTTGAACATCAATAGTTTTCCTTGAATTTGTGATGGTAAGGATGTAAAATTAGATACAAACGGTTGAAAATGAGATTTCATCAATACAAGAGATGATCTGTGTGGGAACCAACACTGTTCAGGAAGTGCACGTGCCCGGCTAAATATTTTACTTTCGGGAAACTCACTCTGAGGTTGGAAAGCCGACTTGAGCGAGGAACAGCCGCGCAGTCCAGGTTCTTTTCCCTTTTCTCTTTCCTACTAATGGGTCACAGAGTGTACATCGGACGTCTTTCGCAGGATGCGCAGCAGGAAGATTTGGAGCGTTTATTTAAAGAATATGGCAAAATATTGGAAGTGACCCTGAAGAAGGGATTTGGCTTTGTGGAATTTGCAGACAAGGTTGACGCTGAAGATGTCATCCACGATTACCATGACCACGAATTCATGGGACAACGGTAACAATCATAAAAAAGCATTTTTTTTTTTGGAAGCAACCCTCATTGTGATTATTATAAGATTGATTGTTGAACTGGCTACGGGTGGCCGCGGGAATCGCTCTTCCGAAAGGTAAATAGTTGTTTTAGCTTATTTTAAAAACACACTGACACGGCAGTCAAAGGGAAATATACCGTGTTGTGGTCCGAAATGTACCGCCCAAGACGACCTGGCAGGTAAACAAAAAAATTATATATCCTACGCTCCCCGGTTTAAGGTGTGGCCCGAGGTGTTACAATCGATCTGGTCTTGCGTAACTTTTTGGTTCTTTGGCTCTCTTTTGAACACTGTGGGGGGGTTTTTCCTTTACTTCTACTGGAAGTGGAAGTGGCTTCTGCTTTGGTCCAAGTGAAACTAAATCATCTTTTTGGTTTGGCCCCTTTCCCGGTCTAAAAGGAACTGAAAGATTTTATGCGCTCTGCCGGTCCTGTTAATTTTGCCGACATCCTGAAAGATCGTGATGGTGAAGGGTAAGTGCTATATTTATCTCTATGCTGAAGCAGTGTCCCTAAACATTTATCTTGTAGTGTTGTTGAATTTAACAGACGACGTGACATGCACTATGCGCTGGACAAGCTGAACAAGACCAAGTTAAACGGACAGCGCGTGACTTTACATCAAGCTGTAAGAGACTTGCTATAAGAATATGGTTTAACCTAACGCATTGCAAACATGAGCAGGGTCGTGGAGGAAGAGGACGATCTACTCGCGATCGCAGTCGATCTCCTCGTCGCAATCGAAGCCGCTCTCCTCGCCGTAATCGTAGTCGATCCGTTCGTCGCAACAGAAGCCGCTCTCCCCGACGTAACCGTAGCCGCTCTCCCCGGCGCAGCAGAAGCCGCTCGCCAGCACGCTATCGAAGCCGTAGTAAAAACGAAGGGAGACGCAGAAAGCAACGTCGGTCGGAGTCTTCTGAGAAGGAGGCCCCACCTGCGAAATCTGACCGACGTGAAAACAGTGAGGAGCGGAATGCAAACGACAGTCTGAGTGACTGAATTCTCTTGTAATGGTTTGAATACAGAAGATGTCAGATACTGTAGTTGAATATATCACTGTTGTTACACGTTGTGAAAGTGAATGTAGTACTGATGTGGCAACAATAGTAATATCTACTTTTACAAGAGTGCAGCTTTCTAGCTTCTCTTCGTCTTCTATTCCTTTTCTGCGTTCCATTCAACGATGAAAGGGATTTTCTCCAGTCCCGTCCTTACTTTGATCTCCATCTTATGCCTTACTATAACTCATGTCACCCTCTCTGCCGTTATTAGCGACGCAGAAAGCTCTGGACGTGTAAGATGATTGAGCAGACCATCTTTTGTTCCCTTAACCATTTATTTAATATCAATTATACCATTAGATGCAAGTTGATCCAAATACAAACCAGAATCTGCAAACACCCAGCACACCGACGCCAGCAGTTACAACGAGTATTATCTCTCAAGAGTCGGTTGATGGAAAGCCAAGTCAGAGTCTTCAAACGCCGAAAATATCGACAACCAGCGTTGCCCCCCAAGAGTCAGTTAACGCCAAGACTTCCCAAACCCCAATTGACCCGAAAACAAGTCAGAGTCTGCAAACGTCCAGCGCACCAATGCCAACAGTTACAACCAGCGCGGCCCTTCAAGAGTCAGTTGACCCGAAACCAAGCCAGAGTCTGCAAACATCCAGTACTCCGACGCTAATAGCTACAACCAGCATTGCCTCTCAATTTTCACTACAGTTGACACCGCATAGCTCAGGTTCTCATATCAACAGTGCTGATGCAGCGAACGCTACGCCTTCCAGCACAGAGAGAGTAAATGCTGGCATAACGCCTATCCAAACAACCTGGGGTTCTCAGTCGAGCGACAACGACCATAATTCAGCACCGAAAACGACAAGTGCTACTGAATCCACTTCGCCAAACCCATGTGCAACATTACCAATCATACGTACCACGCCTGCCACTCCGTCAATGTCGTCAGATTACCAGCAAATTAATGGCACAGAGGCATGCTTGCCACATAGTAATTCCCCGTTGGCAAATCTGACGATAGCGTCGACTCCAAGTATCACCATGGCTACAGTAGTGAATCCTTCCACAATCGCTCAAATCACATCAATCAATTTTACCAATACAGTCGTAGCGACAGTACCGGGAATGGGAGCTATGACGAGTGGCAAGCAATCAGAGATGAATTTTACCACGATTTCACAATCAACCATGTATCCAGCTGCATCAACAACGCATGTAGCTACCAATACAACTTTGTCTCTTTTGCCTTACCCCACTACAATGATAAATGCTTCCAACACAACCAGTGTTGAAACATTATCCACTAGTATCACGAAAGCACCTATTAGAACTACGCCACCAACGACGACAACGACGACAACGACAACGACAACTATACTAGAGCAACCTACGTCAAGTTACCAAAACCTTTCTTGGCTATCGACAATGTTAAGTGTTTCTCATCAAACGGAAACCTCTCTATCATCTTCTGCTCTTAGTACAGGAAAACCTAGTACCGAGATCCCGCCAATGATCAAACTGAATCATAATGTAAAAATCCCAGGTACGCGAACAAGACATTTTTATACTAAAATTGTAATTGATATCTGCTATAGCCTCCAGTGAAATGGTCTCGATCAAGTTTAACTATATATCTTATGACCAAATGGCAAAAGACTCTGCGATGACGGCAGAATTCATTAAGATGTTACCAACATTCGTAAGCAAGGCGTTAGAAATCTCTCCTGATAATGTGGTTGTTATGACAATACGACCTAGCAACGAAACAGGAGCCAGATCGTTCGATAGGCGGGATTCGCTGAATACTACTGCCTTTATTCCCGGCATCGTTGTATCGATGGCTGTGCCATCGACATCCGTGCCGACCTTTCAAAATTTGGTCACGTCTCCTGATAGTCGTCTGCACTCACCGACCACTGGACAGCTAGGTTCAATAATTGATAGTTCCTTCTTTTATGCTTCCGCTGTGCCACCACCAGGTAATTTAAACTGCAAACGGTGATCGTGAAGAGTTGAATGATATTTCTAGAACAACCGGATGCTAGCCCGTCTGATACCCTTAATAAACCCTTGGTTATTGGAATTGGTTCGGCCGTTGGTGTCGTAGTTTGCATCGCTGCAGCAATGACAGTTACCCTTGTCTATAGGCGGCGTCAACGGCGCCAATGGCAAGATAACACACGGCTCCATAAAGTTCGACCACTGAGCATATCGGCCCCCATACTGCACAAAGATACAGTGGATTTGGCGCCGCGACATTATCCGTACATAAATCATGCATATGACTTCAAACGAAGTTACTAAAGGATCTGTGTCACCAAGTAAACTGGACTGTTACCTGTACTGTTAGCCATATAAGCTGTTTGCCCCTTTTTTAAGGATAAAAAAATAACATAAAACGGAACGTGAAAAGTGTTGTAGTGTGACCCCCAACTTGATACGATTGAATATAATGAATTGAAATAATTGATGAATATGTTATACTACTTTACGCACCTAGGCACCTGTGATCAGCGAGTGAGAGAAGAACAGACTTTTGGGAAAAGTCTGGACGTAAATGGTTACGTAATATGAACAACTTGCAAACAACACAACCAGTGGTTGACTTTACAAGAGTTGTAGGATATCAGGAAGCACCCGCATTTCATAACAGAGACCATGCAGCAAACGAACAAACATGGCATATGAACAATGTTGTACGACCTTTTTATTCATATAGAACGAAAGAACTATGTCGTTTCATTGTTGAATCCAGGTCCAAGGAGCCATCTTTTGTATTGCATGAATAAATGAAATTTAGATTTTGGATTGTGCATATGAAGAAAAACGATGGTGGTTCCCTCCTATGAAAGGAAGTGTTTCATTTGGCATGGATAGCAGTCGAAAACTTTTTGCTACGTTGCACAAAACGAGTTCTGACAGAAAATCAAACAAACCAGTACTCAGCATGACATGGGAAGAACAATGCACAATGCTTTATTTCATACGAATGCGTGCTAGATTAAGTGATAATGGAGTTGGGGAAATGGTGAAATGCTTTAATCATCATCCTCTGTACCAAAGTAACGATCTAACGCAAGAATTAAAGTTTTCTATTAAAGTATCAATAGCTTACCTCCAAAGTTGCCAATGCCTGGCTCAATAAACATTGTTTCTTTTGACAGTGCCGGATCCACCATGGAGGTGACGATCTTTACACCTGGGAACGCATTGGCAATAGCGTGTAGACCGACAGGGGCAGCGAGGAATGTCATGAAGATGATACGTTCCTGTCACAATAGATGTAGGTACTCACAGAAATAGCGAAAAAAGAAAAACTTTATCTTACCGGGGGTACGTCGTGATCCAGCAGGACACGCAGTGCCATCAAACCTGCTGCACCAGTGCCAATGGTAGCATCCTAGTTAGATGGTCAGTATTATAGAACGTACGTAACCATCGAAGTATTACCATTAACACGACGTGGTAGTTTTTCACATCAGGGGGTAGTTTAAGATAGTGCAACTATGCGCACAGGTCACTACAATTGCTTTGCGGATCTTTTCTTTGTTTACCTGAGGCTCACCGGTACTTGGATCTGTTTGAATAAGAATCTTTCCAATCAAGACATCGTTACACACACGTCTTAATCCAGTTTCCATAGCAGAACCTGCTCGAAGTAAACTAACACCACAAATCTATATACGACGTCTATTGGTATGACATCTTTCCTCCATCTGATATTACCTTGTCGTTGAATCGCAAACCATCATAGGAAGCACCTTGTGGAGTAATGACGACGGCAGGTTCAAAAGGAAGTAAACTCAGACCTCTATTCCATTACATTATTCCGATGATTCCCGCATGGTCGGAAAACCTACGTCTCCACGATCAACGTAGACAGTCGTTCAGCATAGAAAACAAATTCGTCCCTGCATGTGTGCTTGTTTCGCAGGATGGTATGGATACCCTATGTCTATGGTAAGCAACATGCCCGCTTCCTAAATAATGTTACCTTGATTTGGTTAGTTTGCGGCAAAATCAAAACATCAGCTGGTAGCTCCTTTCCAACAGGAGTATTAATCAAGTCCCATCGTAACTGCGACCGTTTCTCATTCAATTGACGTTGCACATGTTTTGTTATAAGATCAATAGCAACAACGTTTTCCAGACCTCTTGGAATAATCTATCACTTTGCGTCAGCCTCTAACTTGTACGTTCAGAGATTCACATACCACGTCGGCATATTTCACGGTTGGCTGAACATGCTCGTCAAACGAGGGCTTAACGAAACGTGTATATTGCTAAAAACAGAGTACCGTGAGAATTTCTTTTTTTTTCTTCTCCTCTTCGAGCATGCAGCATACATCCAAAACACCTTGGATTTCACGGCCTCTTTCAGCGATATCTCTTTGCACTGTAAACGAAAGTTAAGCTAACCTTGAACATAGGCTGTTGTCAGACTTACATCGTCGAGCAAGTCGGATGTCAGCGTCCGTGTCGACAAAGATCTGTTCCTGTCAGTATGCAAAGCAAATAGATGACCAGGGATCTGACCTTTAAATCCATCAAGTCTCTGATTTTTTTGTCGTATAACGCAAAAATGCCTTCGAAAATGATTACGTTGGCACCATATACAGTGGTTGACTTGTCTTCACGAGCATGCTTGCAAAAACTGTAGATGGGAATATTGACTGATTTTCTGGATAGGTCTAAGCAAAATGCGGACGAACAATTCAACAAAGAAGTACCCGGCTTTCAATTTGCATAAACAGTCGTACAACAGGTCATAGTCAAATGCAGAAGGATGATCAAAATTGAAGTTGCTTTTCATAGTTCAGTTGATATATCTCTTCTAATTACAAATTAAACTTACTTCTGATGTGCCAGAACACTGTTTTCTGGTGACAAAACGTTATAAAATGAATCCATTGACACGATGACCACCCAAGGTACATTCAGATTCTTAAGGATACGCCTAATTCGGAGTTGAGCGCAGGCAAATAATAGAACAGAGGGGGTACAACTAATATTCTTACTCTGCTACACTCGTCTTGCCACTTGCACTACCGCCTAAAAACAACAGATCATGTTATTCCGTATTTCACGCGATGACATTTCAAGCGTTAGTTCTTCGTTTACCAGCTACACCAATAAGATAACTTTGAGTATTTGATCCATCAACACTGCAATTGACCGCAATTTTAACGTTTGAGATATATCCGTTGTGTGGACTTGTGTTGCATAACTTTTGACAGAACTTACTTATACCAAGGGCTGTTCAACGCGTTTATCAGATCGTATTAGTATTCCATCTGAGATCAGATCTACGACATGTACCTTCGACCCTCTGAACACAGTGTAAAAATCTTCTTCTCTCCCATTGGAGAATGTTTAACGGTTGATGGCGTGAAAAGGAGTAAGAAGAAACCAAAACGAAAAAAATAAATGCACTCGGCTGACGTCCTAAGCTTTTCCATGTGACTTTGTGTCACTTAACATCTTTCGCGTACTGTATCAGAACCCTAAGTCACATTTGTGGTTCAGCGAAAAGCGTCAAGAGGTATCTCCCTTACCTGAACAAGGGGCTTCGATAGCTCCTGTCATGGCGACGGGTCCCAGTCCACTTAGCCTACATCAAAAGAAGTGTTAACTACGAATAATACAAAAGAGACACTTACTCTTTGCAGAGCTGCCGTGATTGATTCACGCACCCACATCACAAACATGATAAAGATATACAAAATAATACCGAGAAAGACTTACCGATGATAGGTGGTACCGGGTACAAAAGGGTTTCCAGCCGAAAATATGCTGGGGCTGAATGGTGATAGTGTACTTTTGTCGGCAGACAGAGGATTGCTGGCGGATGCCCGACCGATGGCCAGCGCTGCTTGTGTCTCTCGATTTTGTGTTGCATAAACTAGAATACTGAATTCAAAATAAAAAATAGTGTATTGGATATTGGGAAATGGCATTACGGCATTTGGTTTTGTTACACCTTCGTTTAGCATCATTTGCAGCTGTTCCTACGTTGAAGAGTACCACATTGGCTCAACGTACAAGACAAGTCGATTGGGGTGTGAGCTATTTGGTATCGTCGCAAACGTGAATGGCGTTGGTATTCCAATTGCTTACCTTCTTTTTAACACTCATCTTGCGAAACAACAGCTCGACCGTGCAAAAACTGCAACAATCAGTGCCTTCCTGAACGAATTAAAGAATGAAGGGTTTATCCCGCAGTTCATATTTTCTGACAAGGATCAGGCACAGATGTACGCAGTTGAATCGGCGTGGCCTGGACGATGTCTTCATCTCTGTTTGTGGCACATGCAGCGTGCAGTTGACCGAAAGCTGGCAAGTCAGCGACAGCGAGAACATTGCTACAACCCAGTGCAGGTGCAAGAAAACTCGCTTCGTCTCCTTGAAACTTCGCCCATCTTCAGTACCGCGAACTGGCATTATATGCGCACAAATCCACAGACAGTCGATAATGCGTCTAATAACTGATCACTACCATAAGCATCCTTTAATTCCCAAAGGTAGTTGTGGTAGTTTTTTTCTTTTTGTTAATTAATAGCTGTACTGCAAACTTAATTAGGCACTGCTACATATAACGAGAATGGAATCCATCATCGATGTGTTGAAGCAAAATATAACTATTGCTTTCAGCACAACCTACCCGACGCATGGGCATACCTCTACAATCGCAGGTATAATAGGGACACCTGGGTACAATGGGCACGTAGCTCTATCTCTGACAAGATCCTAGCAGGAAAGACTACGATGTTTATTGAGGCCCATTGGAAGGTCCTAAAACGAAACTATCTATATCACTTCTATCGCGCAAGCTTGGATTTACTTGTATATGTCATCGTAGATAGACGTTTCCCCGACCTTCTATACAAGTTTAATCGCGATATAGTACTTTGTCGAGGAACAACGAGGGAGCAGCAGTTTGCTCAAGAGTGGAATAAGCTTTGGTGCACTCGCCAAAACCCGAACAGCTTTGATTTGTACGGCCCATCAATCTCTATATGGGTTTGTGGATGTCCAGCGTATGCTCGGAATTTTTTTTATTATGCAAACATTTAGTGTAAGGCACCAGCTTTGGAAAAATCGCACCAGTCAGTATTAAGCCCAACATGATACTATCTTATAGGACCCATTCTGGGAGATTTTTGAACAAATTAGTCAAACAGGAGAATGTATCTCTTAATCCTTATTTTGGTCAATATATAGAGACTGGTATGGGAAATACAGTACCACATCGATTTCGATTAAATATCGCACACATGTCTCGTGGAATAGAGATGTCAACCTTCAGTTGTGCTGAGATTCATTCTTTTACTGACGTCGCGTTGAAGCGGATGCCATTTAAAGACCGCTTCGAAATAATTGAACTGTTGTTCCTGCTTCATCTCGACAGAGACTCTGCGTACATCATGCAGTTCCACCGATCGCCAATACTCTTTGCGCTGTGCGCTCTCCTGTTTACTGTTACGCTGTATTCATCTCATGTGGATGCGACCGCGTTAACCTATAATGTCGCCGCTCAGGAAACTGAATGCTTTTATATTTGGGCTGATACTCCATACAAGAAAGTCGGCTTCTATTTTGCTGTGAGTCTATATGCAAGTGAAAAAATGCGCGATCTAATATGCAAATTAAGGTTCAATCAGGTGGTGCCTTTGATATCGATTTCTTTGTTCGGGATCCTACTGGCCAAGTCGTATTGAGCGGTGAACGTGAACGACAAGGGGATTATGTGTTTACAGCCAATCATGCCGGAGAATATACTTTCTGTTTATCGAATGATATGTCAACAGTGGCGGATAAGCTGGTGGATTTTGAGATCACGCTGGAACACGAGGCAAGACCAAATTTCCAAAATGAAGGTTCCAATGCCGAGCCGCCAAAGTCTTTGACCGCAATGGAAGAGCAGATCTTCAAATTATCGGGATCCATTTCTGACATAATGCGCTCGCTGAAGTACTTCAGAACACGCGACAACCGTAACTCAAGCACCATGACATCCACCGAAAACAGAATCTTTTGGTTTTCCGTTTTAGAAAGTGGCACGATCATTGTGATGGCATGTGCACAAGTATTCATTGTTAAGAGCTTTTTTAATGTTAAAAAGGGTAGCGTTTAAAGGGCTAAGTGCAGTAGATTTCTTTTATTTAACATAGATGTATTCCAAACAGCCTTCTCAAAAAAGGAAATGCTTCAGCTTCTCTTTCTCACTATTGTGTTTTTGTACTGATATTTAATCTCATAACATAGAAAAGGCCAGTAGATTTCTAATGTGGCACTTCATTACGTGAAAAAAAACACCTTGGATTTTGCTTCTGTTGTCTGCTTTTTTCAAGATCGCTAAGATTTCCTGGCTGAAGCACTCCGAAAAACGACACGTGGTGACGACTGCTTTCCGTGCACTTCCATGGGAAGACTCACGAAGGACTATTGTCGTCTCAAAAAACCATGGCCAGTGCATCATCAAAAGTAAAAAACATACCAGCTGCGGCGTCTGTTCCACAAAAGGCGTCTGTGAGCCGTAATGTTGTTTTTAAACTCATTGCGTTCTCTTTGGCTATGTGCTGTATACCCATCCTTACGTACTTTTGGACCATTGACACAATGTTCGATGGTAAGCACATTCACTATCACGATTCCATAACGACCTAACTTCCCGCGAAAGGTAATGGCACTTATGCTGCAGGTGCAGCTGCAGGAATGGCGAATGTCGTTGCCTTGGGCTACGTCGTTGCAGCTGTGATCGAAGACAAGGACGAAAAGGACAAAAAGGAATAAGCACAAGAAATAGCTCACGTACTCGTAACATGAAACAAAAAGTCTGATTACTCTTCGCGGGGTAAGCTTCGGCGATCTTAACACGAATTTCAGTAAATACAAAATATCATTAAGACTATTTGATTACAGCAAGTGTATGATCAATACATGTGCACGATTTTACATGAAAAAGCATTATCTCAGCCTTCCGCCTATCTGTCTGTCCTCATCTATCTCACCGACTCCATCTCATTAAGCCATTTATAATATCTAGTAAAAAAGTGGCGTATAGCAACATCGTCACCCACATACCTCCATTTTTCCTTAAATGTTTATGCCTTTCATAACCGCCGTCTTCGTTCATTGTTTTTACCAGCATGCTAAAATTCGTATGATTAATTTAAACGCTTCTCAATGCTGTTTAATAATCAGTAGTTTGTATTGATGTTTCCTACGCGAACTAGAACAATTACATTTAGAATGTATCCAACATGTTCCAGTTTTTGAGCCATCGACGACCAGAAAAATCTTTGATAGGGCCTTGCATTCCGTATGCCAGCGGTGCAAAGTAAATAAAGATCGAGATTACAAGAAAAAGCGCGGCACCAAATACCATTCTCTTTGTGCTTTGGCTAGTGTTGGATGTGAAATGGTCAAGTAGAAGAGGAACCATCAGGATGCTAAAATAAAGCGCAGGAAAATAGTGATGAAGGTAGGTAACACGTCCCATAGCAAAGAATGGCATATAGTGGAGGAACCATCCGAGGAATAGTGTTTTTCCAACGCTATAAAACTGGTTCCATTGTGCTATACGATAGAAAGTTAGCACGTCCTCTCAAATCGGTGAAAGATTCACCTTGTGGCATGCAATAAGTTTGACGCCGGAATTGTACCGTATAGACTAGTGCTGAGACGACAAATACCCACAGGGATATAAACGATGGCCACCAGACTGCCGGGCTACCGAGGAGATAAAACTTAACCTGCTCATCTTCCCAGCCACACATACGTAAACCGACCGACATCATCGGCCACTGTGTTGGATCAGATGTCAAGATATCATCCTTTTCTGGGTCAGCAATCAAAGCGTTATTGGATGCCCACATCACAGAATTCAAGCTAACAAAATCAGTCCAAAAGCTTGAGCGATAAGCATCACTTGGCGGTGGAGGTACTAATAGGGAAGTTTAGATACAGCATTATCAGTTCATGTGGTCCACAACAAATAGGACTAAGAAACAGAATATAGATTCCGCCTTACACTTTTCATTGACATGCTCTTCGACATTCCACCACGTAGTTTCATCTGTAGTGCGGTTATCCTTGTTACATACAACTTCAATCTGTCTAAAACCCCACTGTGGCAAAAATACGTTGTCTGAAGCCAGGAGACAATCGAGCTCTACATTCCGTAATCGAAATTTTGTGGTCAATGCTCGAACCTGGTTTGCATCTTTATATCTCGAGTCGGACACCACTTCAATTTTCCAAAGGCTCTTTCGATCAAGCGCGTCTTCATCTGAATATGCGCTAACTTCCCATTGATTTGTGCTTACAGGAGCATCAATCGGGTTGCTACGTAGATATTGACCGGTCTCGAGATGTAGAAGCTGTACAATGTCACCATTATGAATAAATTGTATTACATTATCATCATAAGAATCTTGATCGTTGCTGTGTGCTGGGAAGTGCATGATCCAATTGTTGTTGGTATCTTTGTGATGATAACATGTCACTTGCTGTTGCTGAGAGCCTTCCGGATAAGCTTCTATATGTGAATGCAACAGGGCGCCTCCATATCCACAATTTTTCAGCGTAATATTAGACCCGGATGCAAGCTCTGAACGTAACTGTCAGTTCCTTTTTGTTTGGGGGAGTTATAGGAATTATACTCACCAACCGGATTATCTCGTAAAGAATTCCCAAGTAGACGTGCCTGGAATAGAGAACTCATTGTCGGGTCGCCAGTTCCACTTTTATAGAGAAGAGCAAAATGTAGGCCAAAACACATCATATAAATTGCCATAGGTATCCCAATGAAGCAGATAATCCGTGCCATCCAGTGAGCAAAATACGTTTTTTTGGGCATTTGCAGATCTCCGAACATGTCCCATAAATCCTCGATAGTGTCTAGACCAACCAAAGCAACAGCAAATAATCCCACCCACTTAACGCTAGTTATGTTTAGCTTCGCGTTTTTTTTTTTTCGAATATACATACCTCAGTACACATCCCAAAGAAAGGCCTGTCGCTGACAGCCAGATCCACCAGTTTGTCGAAAATGGGCTAATACAGATATGTGTTACGTCTTCATATAGTAAATGAAAATGCTTACTTCTTCTTTTGGTTGCGGAATACAGAGAGACAATATAAAGAAGTACAGGTGAAAAACAGAAGCATAGAATCCAACAATATAAATCGGCTTATGCAAAGGTAAGCAGTGTCGGCGAGAACCATAGTAGCAGCAAGTAAACTTGCATTCATAGACATGTGTAATTCTCGAGCAGTTAAGTAACAGATAGGAACAACCAAAGCACCCCAGGTTGCACTAAAAAGACGCATAGCCTGATAATTCAATCCTTCTGGATATTCCGTACCAGATTCAAAATCAAATGAACCATCGTAGTTGGCTAACCACCCCGAAAATGCGACTAGCATTTTTCCAAGCGGTGGATGAACATCGAAATAAAATTCGTGCTTTAAATAATAGGACCCAAACTATAAGAATGAAAAATCAACAATGTATTCAATATAGATATCAATGTGTAAACTTACCTTGCCAAAATGTGCCTAACGTAATCACACACACTAGTTGAGAATAAACTACAAATTTAACACTTCATTACCTCGTCCCAAATGACGATGTTAGATAGGCCGATATAACGGAAGCGTGTCCAAATAGACACAATTGTTAGAGCTATCGTTAATAGAATGTGCTGTTGTGATTGGAGCAAGCTCGTAAACTAACGATTTATTTGTTAACGCTTTTCGCTTGTCTTTGTTCAATGTAGTAAGTAACCTTTGTTTTATAGTCAGTTTTGTAGCGCTTCTCCTTTTCCATCAAAAAATCATCATAAATGTCTTCTTGAGGAAAAGAGGATTCATATGTTTGAGAATAAGCTGCAGATAAAGAAGATACGTTGATAACACGTCTTTTTTTTAGCTGATCCATGCGGAAGAAAAGGAATAGACTTATATTTTATGGGATTTTTTTTTGAATCAAACATCTCTGTGGATGTCAAATTTGAGCATGTCATCTATTGCATGTAACGAGATATGATGGAAGAATGTCCCTCAAAATGATTGTTTAGGTAATATGTTACGTCAATTTGGAATATGCAGCTGCAGGATTTCGGCTGCCGACTACATGTATGGTATGCTGCGATGAACAACACCAGTAGCTGCGGGTTAATGACACGAATAGCTGAATACAGAAAACTAGACACAGCATGGTTGAGTAAGTCAACCTGAATACCTAATCCGGCCAGGTTTTGATGGTGCTGTGACTGGACTTGCTCAACCATTTGTGTAAAACAATCTGCCAAGTGTTTGATTGCTCGCAAATCATGTTGCGATGGATGCAGAATCCAAGCAGACAGCTTGTTCGATCGTTTGCGACCATTACTACTCAACCAAGACGACTGAAGCATCCAATTAGCATTGCGCCAATGGTTGACATTTCGACTCCTGCAAGTAAATCACATATTTGCCACCAGTCGCTAAACTCGAACTTAGCCATTCTTGGAACTCCTGCACATCATTGGTGGTGATCGCTATGTATATTACACGGAAATGCATTACGCGCAGGCGATCATTCAGAATTGTAATCGGTTACATGGATTACTCGGCCCTCCACGTCCCAATGTCGTAGTTCAACTAGGAGGATCTGATCCGCCCATGATGGCCAATGCTGCCAGTATACTTGCTGACAATGGCTATCATGAAATTAACATTAACGTGGGCTGTCCCAGCCCCCGTGTACAGCACGGTCATTTTGGCGCAGTGCTAATGAAGACACCGGATTTAGTAGCTAATATACTGTCAACTATCAATGTGGACATTCCAGTTACTGTCAAGTGCCGTATAGGCGTCGATCAGCTCGATTCGTACGAATTTTTCCATCATTTTGTAAGTTTTATCGTGATACAGAAATGGAGACACTGATGCGACTAGTGGAGGTTGATACATTATTGCAAAATGCAGCACTTCCTCATTTAATTGTTCATGCACGCAAGTGCATCCTGAAAGGGCTATCACCCAAGAAAAACCGAACAGTACCGCCACTGAATTACGAACGTGTTTTCCGCTTAGCTGAAGCATTCCCTGATCTTCCTGTTACGTTGAACGGTGGTCTGGATGATATAGAAAAAGTGACCACAGCGCTTGCACAAGTGGATGGCTGTATGATTGGAAGAAAAGGTAACTGATCTGAGCACATGTTCATAAAATTTATGTTCGGTACCAGTCATGAATAGCCCTCTTTTCTTGCAAGCCATGGATCGAGGTACGTCTATCGTCTAAAAAGATTGCTCTAATTAATGAATACGCAATTCTAGAAATTTACAATATTCCCGAGCAAGATATCAAGTCAACCGAAGCGATTATCGCAGACTATATAGGCAGGTATTAATGTGACCGACATATTTGTCCTTACACGATCTGCGTAGAATATGTCGAGTCATTGCTTTCTCAGAGTCCAAGTCCAGGATCACGGCTCCCTCCCATCAGTATCCTTATCAAGCCACTAATGATGCTTTACGGGGGCAAGAAGGGTCGCATATTTCGGAATGAGTTGGCTGAGCTCCAGAAACTATCCCCATCAACAAATTTTCGCACAATCGTATCAAATGCTCTAACCAATGCCGGCATTGCTCATTAGATATCTAGACTTTTTATATTCATGGAGAAATGTACAATAATGTATTCCACATCTTAATGCGATAGATACTTTCTGCCCTTCATACGACGTCTTGCGACCACACGTCGTCCATTCTTTTTGGTCATACGAGCCAAGAAACCGTGTCGTCGCTTGCGTACCAAATTAGAGGGTTGATACGAATTTCCGTAGGTAACAAAACGCATCTGTGATGCAAATGGGTTGTTCAAAAACGGCGAGCGGATAGCACTGAGGTCAAATCGCTAATGAGTACCAAGATCGGCCCCGGTTTTTTTTTTCTCTACCTTGTAGCATTGAGCAGGCCATTTCCAAATAATGAAGGACGCACGGCTCCAAAACTGTTCATTGCACTACGTTGCGCCAAGGATGTCGCAGGTGTCAGCCGGGACACTGCCGACGTCCATAACTGTCTAAACATCGACATGCTTTTTGGTTATAACCCAGGACCTTGTATTATTGAAGTCGAGCGAAAAATGTGACAGCACAGAAAATTCGCTATTTGCACCCCGCCGGTGCACGTCAGCAGCGAATTTTGTCACCGATTCCTTTCATTCACTGCACTAATGAGCGCAAATCCAGCTCGATAGACTTTTCCACCAAAAGTGGCTATGGGAGAGATATCCAGCAGATGTTTCTATGCATCTTATTTTCCATAAAGCTGACTAATGCGACAGGTACTGCAAAATCCCTACTTCATTTAACAGACTTGCTAAAACTCCAATAAATACTTTCCCTGTTCAGCAAATCTACTTAAAAAAAATTATATAGATAGGACACTAGTGTATTTTGAAAAATAAACAGTGCCTACGAGACTCGGACTGGATAAGGTGACCACTTGCAGAGATTTGAAAATTGGGTCGAACACCTTTGTGGAAGCCCTTGCAAGCTGTTTATTATTATGTGTGGGCCTTTAACAATATCGAAATCGTCAATAAATCAATTATGACAAGTGAAACGCGTTCCTTACCAGCTATTTTTCTCTCAACACTTATTCTCATTGTTTGAATGCTAGATCCCATAGAACACTACTCGCAGTATAATGAAATTTTTGTCAAGCACTTCTCGTTTGAATATATATTAAGAGTACTGATGTTATCAATGATTTTTCAATGGAGTTATCTCATCCATATTATATATTTCGAATTTAAGTTCTCTTAAGCTCATGGCTGCTCAAACTATTAACTCTCTCCAGTACTCGTAACTCATATTTCATTGCTGCGGCAGTGAAGAAAGTACTGTAGTAGGAATTCCCGGGAGAGCTCCCTAGGGAATTGTTATTATAATTTGTAACTCTCGGCGGATATTCAGAAGTTTTGTAGATAGAGATATCTCCTAATTCAAAAGACGGCAAACATTCATATAATACTTAAGTAATTCTAGCATTATGAATAAACGCAATTGGTCGGAACAATCATTGTTTTTCGATAGTATAAACATGTTCAAAAGAGAAGTATAGATTTGGCCCAAGGAAAAGCTTTCAAAAGAGACAGATCTGACATGCGGGTACGTAGGGTTCGTACAACTTTTGGGCATTCCAGAGGACTTGGACTATCCTCCCTCGGTACGCAAGAAAGTATTAAGAAATTATTCAGAAGTGAAACACACTTTCTGTTAACATATTTCTCTCCATATGCAGTGATATACTTATACAAAAGGAAGTGATATCGACGACGAATCAATCCATATGTAATCACTGAGATCACGGGAAAAATTGAGGAATATATGCCTTCCCGTGTGGGTAACTTGGATGGGACCAGCTTGTTTCATGTCCAATCCTGATGCACCTGACGGAGGGACATGTCATGATCCAGTATCTCCATGGTTCTATATTCCGTTGCTCCCCATGCTTAGCATATGCATCGGTTTGTGTTTAAGTTCTTACGATGACCGTTTCCAGAGAGTTTCTCATATGTTCAATAAAAAATCAAAAGCCGTATTAACTGGCGCCCTGATTGCCACTCGCAGTTATGAAAAAGCCCAGATATATTAACAAAATCTAGACATGTTATAGATGTGAGATTTTATTACTTAGCTATATTTTGAAACTGTTGTGAATTTGAATATGGACGGAGTAGAAAGGTCTGGATGGATCATTTTTCCATGAGATAATGCGAACACTCGATACGGACATCGAAAATAATGACGTGGGTAAAGAGAGTCTTTCTATTTATTGGATAATGTGCTATTGCATAAGACAGGTGAAGATCTGAAGAAGGTAGGGGGTTTGTATGCTTTCTAGCAGGAACGTTTCCAGACTGCAAATAATGTAGATAATTAGAAATTTTGGATAAAACTTTAGTTCGATTTTATTTTTCATGGCTACTCGAAATAGAATTGCATCTCTGAAATTCACTGTCAAAGGACAAAGAATCTTCGTATACAAAATCCATTGGTTTTCTGAGGTGTACAGTGGGCGCGCTATATAATTACACCCACGGTTCAGGAAAAATTTGATAACTTGCCTGAAAATATAAGTAAATCGAATTAAATATCCGCTACATCAGAGTGTTTCATATTGGTTCATTGGCCATACCTGATGTGATTATTGATCCGGCACCAATTGTCCCCAGAATTAATACCAAGAGTTTAGATTATAGTTGTAAAAAAAAAAATAGCAATAGCTGGAGAGTAAAAATGTACCCTACTCGATCAAAGAAATTATTACATGAATCTACGACAGTAAAAACTATAAATAAAGGACGAGAGGCACATATTTTCAGCATTCTACGGTGTCTACCGACACTGAAAATACAAGAAAATCCCAGTCAAAATCCTGTCTTATCAATGCCCAACGTCTGCAAATCTGTCATTATGCAGAGGTGTCTCAAAAGTCACAGAGAGAGCTTGCCAGGTGGGCATATGGTACCTTCAAATTGAACAAGATCCCAACCCAGGCGGCTATCTCAGGCATCCTCAAGAGAAAGGATACTTACGAACAAATGAGAAAGCATTATCTAAAAGCTAAACGACAGAGAATTTCTGCCTTCCCTGAGTTGGAGAAAGCTTTAGGTGCATGGGTTGATCAAGCAGCAGCAAGCAAGATTCCTCTTAATCGTCACGTAATCCGAGACCAAGCATTGCGGTTCGCAAAAAGATTGGATAATGACACTGGAAATTTCAATTTCTCTGACAGTTGATTAACAAATTCTGAGAAACGTCAAGGTCTCCGATACCATACTCTCCACGGTGAAGCTGGATCTGTTAATCTTTTCAATGAAAACACGCAAGATAGGACCGCTTAATTAAGCAGAAGATCATTGAATACGGCCCTTCCCGCGTATACAACTTGGATGAGACTGGTGTGTTCTATAGCCAGGTTCCCACTAGAGCAATTTCCAAGTAGCCAATTGCTGGTCTAAAGCAGAACTAGAGTCGAATCACAGTTGTACTAGTTGCCAACTACGAGAATAAAAGGAGACAATCATTATTCCTTATAGGAAAGGCTATCAAACCCAGGTGTTTCAAGAGAAAGTCAGGTAAAATAATAAGTCTCAGACACAACTATTAATTCACATTTAGGCAGCGATTATGGATTAATTATTATGCGAATCGTAGAGCATGGATGTATAGTGAGATATTCCGGAGGATTATGAGAAGACTGGACCTACTAATTCGCAAGCTCCATAAGGGAGAAAAAATTTTCCTACTGCTTGACAATGCGCCCTCCCACAAACTGGATCGAGATTTAAAGAACATTGAGATATGTATGCTTCCGTCCAATACGACATCAATATTACAGCCTCTAGACGCAGGCATAATCAGATCGCTCAGGTCTCTCTACAGGCGCTAAGAAATTCACAATATATGGCGGGAATCAACTTTTTCTCAGAGCCATGCAATATAAAACTGCGGCTTTACGCTTCGCAGTGAGGAAGTACAGATCAGGGTTTTACAACATTGACCAGCTGACTGCTATGCAGTACTGCGAAACGGCTTGGGAGAGAGAAAAGCAATCTACACTAGCAAACTGCTTCAGGAAACGGGATTAATACCAGATGCTGTAGAAGATGTTGCTGAAGAAGGTGAAAATGTAGATGTCATGGCTGAAATACCAAGAGTTTGCAGGGACATTCACAATGAAACTATTTTCGCAAGTTCTGTTTCCTTGGTGCCTGATGACGAAGACCACTATTGTCATGAAACGTATTCAGAAGATTTTCTGTTGGAATTGGCATCTGGCTCGCAGGACATCGATGAAGAAACTAGTGCTGAGAGCAATACATAAGATTCTTCTGTTTACCAGCAGTTGTTACCATGCCTGTATCAGAGCAGAAAACCATGATCCAAGAACTGCACATGACTTTGAACTTGGGGAATCACTTGGATGCACAGCTCGACTTGTTGCTTTCCAGAAAACTCAGAGAATTGGAGCATAATGAACGACAGATAACGCAAACAACGCTCAGCAGCTACCTAAAGATAGATCACAAAGGCAAATCAAAAGTGTGATATCTATATGTGGAAGCAAACAGCACATCCATTTTTGTATTTTTGATCCCAATAACTATGAAGATGTTCTGCTCAATTAGGAAATTGGAGTCTCAGCTAGACTATTCAAGTTCGGTAAAACTATTTCACCTGTTATACATCCAGCAGATTGTACCTTAAAACTATAGCGAATTGCCACCCACCGCTCTCGCCCACCTGCTTCCCATAGTGGAAACTCAAATCACGGCACTACAAACCGAATTAGTAAAAATCGCCGCCCTCAGAGCAGGTCAGCGCTGGCGCGAGAACGGCGAACGCTCAGCTGGCTATCTGAAACGCACAATAGCCATCCGAGCATCCTCTGCTCTAATGCCAGCCATACAGAATCCCAACACCGGGCACATCTGCAGGTCCCCCTCCGAAACTAGAGAAGCCGCCCAGGCATTCTATCAAACGCTCTACGACCCGGAACCAATTTCCACTGACAACCTAAAGTCTCTCTTAGACGCCATCCCTTCGTCCGCTCAATTATCCCCTGCCAATCAATCCGCTCTTACCTCCAGTCTCTCACTAAATGACATCATCTCTGGCGCGCAACGCTCCCCTCGGAAAAGCAGCCCTGGCACTGATGGACTGCCATACGAAATACTAGCACTAGTTTTCAATCATCCCCTCTACAGTTCGTTGCTAGAACGAATCTATAACGATGCGCTCCACCTCGCCATCTTCCTTCAGACATGGCAACAGATGTGCGTCCGATTACTACCCAAAAAGGGAGACTTAACCTCTATCAAGAACTGGCGCCCAATCGCACTCATCAATTGCAACGCAAAGATCTTCACTCGTCTCCTCAACAGCCGCCTAGTCGAGGTGGCTCCTAGTATGATTAACCCTTATCAAACAGGCTTCCTCCCCAAACGCTTCATTGCCGATAATGGCCTGGTGCTTGTACTGATCCTAGAACAAGCTCAGATACAAGATTCCCCAGCAGTAGGCCTTTCGCTAGATCAAGAAAAAGTTTATGATCGGGTCCCCCCATCTATCTGACAAACATCCTCGCTCAATTCGGGATCCCCAGTACGATCATCCGTTCTGTCATTAATCTCTTCTTCAACCTAGCGCTCGAACCTTTCCTTCGCCGCATTTTACAAGACCAGCACTTCCAAGGCTTCTCACCTTTACCCCCCCTCCCACTAAATTTTTAGCCTATGCTGACGATGTCCTCATCTTCCTCAGTAACACCACAGACTACTCCCGCCTCCGACTACATCTAGAATACTACTGTTCAGCCTCCAACGCCAGGCTTAACTTCTCCAAGACGCAAGCGATATCCCTCTCAGGAAAGCCATCGACTGAATGGCAGCGCCTCCTGATACAAGATGACATCTCGGCATGGTTCGACCGTCGGAGCCAGGCAACACCCGTCTATTTGGGTTACCCCGTTTTCTGGACGCCTTCACAACGGGACACCTTCAGTCAACGTCTGATAGACCGCCTGGAAGTCACCTTAGCAACCCATCGCCTCCGAAATCTATCCATTTTGGGCAGAGCCATCGTTCTCAACACTTTGGCCCTCTCCCAATTATGGCACATCCTCCGTAATATGCCCGCCCCACAACGTCTCTTCCTCCGCATTAAATCACTCGCCTACCAATTCCTCTCCCGCCAGCAATTCCCACCGACCTCCTTCAACACATATCTATCCCAAACAACATGGGGGGATTCTCCATCTTAGACCCGGTCATACAACAACAAGCCCTCCAACTTCGCTGGATTTCTCCTCTTCTGCAGCCGACTCAAATACAATCTTTTGCCTCCAACTGGTTTGCCTAATTCATCTGCTCCGTTACCAACTTACCTAACCCCATCCTATCTCTTCTTCTGCCTTCCTATAGACCATCCTCCATAACCTACCCTCTCTCCCATCCCTCCCTCCTGCTCATGACGGTCGACCGCCTGCCTCTTGATTGGTCCCAGGTTGACATCATCTCACCGGCCACTTGTTTGCTGCTACCTTTGAAAGTCACTGGTGACTTTTCCTCTTTCCCCGCCCTTACCACCTCTGCTACCTGGGCGCGCCTGCTAGTCTCAGATGCCTACATATTTGAACCCAGATTAGGCCTTCTACGACATCGCACCTTTGAAGAACGACCTAATGGGAAGAGACTAATCTCCCAGCACTTTCAAGAAATTCGCAAACAACCCCACCTCTTACACTCCTTCTTTGCCCGGCTTACCACCCAGGAGCCCGTCCCTGGCACGATTCTGGACCGGTTGACGCACTTCCTCTCCTCCCGGTCTTACGCTTTCCCTTCGACCACAACCATCACTGCACGGTATCGTGCCACGCGACTTCCACCTCTCCCCTCCTCTAACCCCAATGCCTCTGTCCCTTGGACATGCTTCTGGCGCATGGACATTCAACCTAAGGCTCGCACAATCTGGTACCGGATCCTCCCCCGCCGGCTACCCCACCGCAGCCTGCTTCACCACATTAACCCCCAAAAATACGACTTTCCCCAGTGTCCCTTCTGCCACACGGCAGTGGATACACAGGAGCATTTCCTCTGGGCTTGCCCACCCAAATGGAAGGTGTGGTCCCAAGTCTTGGCCGTTTTCATCAACACCGACCTATCTCCCACACTCCTACAACTCGCGCTCTACCTCCTCTAGTTTCCCCGCGATCCCCCCCTTCTCCAGTCTTTCCAAGTACTTAGCAGCACGCTAGTGGCCCTCTGGGATGCTCAGTGGCAATTTATTTTCGATGAAACGCCTCTGGTACCTAACCTGATCACTCAAAAGGCAATGTCGTTTGCATCTTCGTTCGTCGACGAGCGCCTCCTTCCTTTTCTAGACTAGTACACTAACCCCTTCACTTTTGTTCCCCCAGAAAGCCTCCATTGTCACCCAAGCGTTACCAAACAGACTTTGATAGGCATGCCCCTTCTATTGAACACGTGACCTAATAAAACCCGGCGTATAAAATCGCCCTTACAAAAAAAAAACCTATAGCGAGCGATGTTATATTAATGCCTGAACCACAAAAAAATTTATAATTGTATAATTTTTCCGAGAATATAACTATATCAAGTATCATTATATCGTACGCCCACTGTATTTCTGCATAACAGCCTGGATACGCGCTGAGTCATCAACAGTTCGAGGCTGCTCTCGGGCCTCTGGTTTGGTATTCATTACTCCTGAGGACGAGGAAACAGAAAAACACACCAGAGCCCTCTTACAAAAACGCTCAATGTCTTGAGCTTAGGGGATCTATCAGACGGATATCGTACAAGCTAACATTTTGTATTCCACTGCGAATAAATTGGTGAGCATCAAGGTGTAAAACAAAAATGAGAATACGGTTTTATTGAATATGATTTATATGCACGGTTAACGTACATATTATAAAATGAAATGTAATATTTACAGATTTAGTTGCATGACAATATCGCATCGCTCATAATCAGGATGCTTTCCGAGATGAATAGTTTCAAATCCATGTTTCTTGTAAAGTGCAATTGCCTTGACCAGTTTAACGCTTGACAGTAGAGTAACATCAGGCATACTTTTTTCTCTAGCCCATCGGATGCATTCCCGCATTAAAGGATGGGCATATCCTCGCCCTTGATATTCGTCAGATACGACTAACTTTCCAAGTTCACATTTTCCGTGATGTATCATCATTGCCACAGTTCCGGCCACCTTGTCCCCGTTCAAAAGAAAAAAGATCTCGCCGCCAGGTTTAATGATGCTCTCTTCAGGATATGTCAGCTGTTCGACGTCCGAAGGTTCAACCTTGAAGAGACTTTCAACCCATGCCAAGTTCATTTTCTTGAATTCGCACTTGTACTCTGGTGTCCATGTAACTACATGCAGTTGGTCTGTAATTGTCTGTAGATACAGTAATTAGAATACTATCTCTGTAATTTTCGACTAACTTACTTTTTCATTGGTATCTACAACATAGTAAACTGCGATGCAGTCGGCAGGAGGAGTTGTACTGTTCCAGGAGCCTTTTTCTAAGGCCATAACTGCCCAATCGTTCTGTAGATATAAGGATGAATGTAAGTATATGTGCATAAATATGGACTATCCTGATAGTGAGTTTACCTCTGCAACGAAGTCCGTCCATTCTACGATATTATTACGCATCATTGCGTAGGTTTTTAATGTAGTGCAAACCATAGTATTGTTGATCCAGTACTGTTCAATAATCGTGAAATCCAAGGCAATTTTATAGGCATTTTTAACTGATCTGTGGAAATTCAAGTCCGATGACTTAGTCACAGTGAAAGAGGCTCACTCACTCACTCATTTGCGGTGTGATGCAGCCATCGGCCTTAACTCCGGCGGGCCTAACCCCGGAGGGCCGAGTATATCTGAAGTTGCAACCTGACTGGTTAGCTTCGCAATTGCTACATGCAATGCGACGCCTTGCGGATGAGTTTTAGCCTGTATTATTGATGAGAGACTATTACCGTTTATTTCGCCTTCAAATTATTTGGAATCACTTTGTCATAATATTCGCCTCAAATCCGTAAAAGGTTAAAGAATTGCCAAAAATAGCATGTAAAAATGGAAACAATCCAAATGGCTGTCAAAATTTCCACTCTCGCCAATCCGACGTACCGGATATCATCCCAACGCATATCAATGTGATACTCCATGGAAGTTTCCTTACAATTCTGTTTTGATTTTACTGAAACTGAAACATTATTCACACTCCCAGCACCAATCGGGACATTTCCAATTGTATCAGTTGGCCGCAGCAATTCGGGTACGGGAGAGTCCCTGCCATGATTACTAAGGAATTTCCTGGGATTTGGAAATGGATAATAACAACGATCTAGTCTTAAGTCTGCAAAGCATAAATACGTATGCCAACACAAATATAGAGAAACAGCAGAAGCTGCTCCTCCAGAGCGAATATTGGGCCGTCTTTAGTCCGTTGAGTCATAAACACTCATTAAGGCTGTAAGGACCTCCGAACCTAAACTGGAAAAAAGATATACGACTGAAAATCTTTGAATCAAAGAAGAGCGGTAATAGTTCCTAAACCTAAAGAAAAGCAGGCTGGTAATACGATATGTTTGTTGATATTATGACGATAAACAAAAATATCACTTACAAGCAGTCTTCTTATTTAAAGTTCTGGTTTAAGTTATATCTTTTCCTGCCCACTGACTTCGATCAATTCGACGCTTGTTAATTCAGACCTTACAAGGTTTTAATATCATCCTACAGTGACCTAATTAACTGTACTTGAGAAAACGTCATGATTCGACCTTTAATATGGCTTGAAAATATAAAATCAATAAGGTCAGAGGCTTTCTAAAGGAACTCTTCTGTTTGACTAATCCAAGTCTTCACTAAAAGATGAATTATTGAATCTAAGGTTATATTTTACTGTGATGCTACAGATAATCCATAGTTGACGAAAATTAAATGCACAGGAGTATGATGGTATATTTTCTGTCTCAAATGAGCACTGGAATGACTCTGCCACTGAATGCATTGACATCGCATCCAAGATGACCCCTTAATCACATCATATCCATTCACTCACATCATAGATCTCGTTTATCCGTACAAATACATCCCCACTAAAACTATAGGATAGTATGCTATTTTTGCTTACCACGATGTGGTTGCAGTTCCATTCAACTTATCAGTGTAGGTGATCCAACTTCGACACGTTTTGAAAGCACGATTTTCAATTTTCAGCAGCAGCAGTACTTTTTTGGTTACCTACAGTAAGACTCTGTAATTCCCCGAGTTCTCGGAGAGGCTGGCTCGAAACGGAATGTGATTGACAGTACTGGCTCTTACTTCATACCAAAAATGACTCATTTACTTCCAGGAAACTACTACGCAGCATCCATTGGACAGGAATTCCCACTAAATTCGGTTTGTGGTACACAAAACATAGCCAATAAGGAACGGATGAAGACCTATGAACTTACAAAGGCTATGTATGTCAGTGCAGGGCGTTGTTACAACTTTTTTTCCAAAGGGTATGTCACATTTGGAAAATTTACAGCAAAGTTCATGCACAGAAACGCCACATGAGTTCTGAAATGTAGTACAGCATGAAGTTTAAAGGCGCTTTCTGGCGTTGATCAGATTAGGAATACACGCGAAAGTCTCAACACCCCTCTCGTGACTCTGCGAAATAACGAAAGCATTCGATTAGATCCTATTACATCTATACTGAAGAGCTTTCTTGGAGGGATGCCTTCACTAGACTATAATTTGAACAATATAGTTATCGTACGTATTTTTATTGTGCGTGGAAGTTTTTAAATTCTTTCACGTATTTCTTTCACAATCTGAGTGGATAGCTTGAAATGTGGAAGAACAAGTTAAAGTATGTGAGACTGAATATTAGATATTTATTCTATAAAAGAATAATTGATCAAATTTATAGAGAAATGTTAAACCTGCATTTCATGCTAGGTTTTGCTAGCCAGTTTGTTGCGTTATATATCTCTATCCAACTATTATAAGCACCAAATTAATTCTTGGCGAAGTAAATTGCTATGTACAAACTAATACTTAGCATACAGGGTCGAAGTAACGGCTCAGACATGCAGTGTTATTTTTGTTCGCAAATATATCATCTTCTGTTTATTTACGCAGGAGAGTTTGTACTGCGTGTGTGCTCTTTTGCTATTCTTGTCCGCTTCAACCTTATGGACGTATACTCCATTCTTTACTATATGGTATATTGTTCCTTTCTGAAAGTAGTATGTTATGTGAGAATTAGAAAAGGCATCATAAAGAACGAGGAAGTATATAGCAGTCAATGAACATCAAAACAATCTTCATTTTGGAAATCTATTCTAGGCTAAGAGAGACACTGACCAAGTGTAATGAAGATGAAAATAAGTAAATAAAGTAAAAAGCAGGAGTATTAGGTGTAAGGAAAAATGATAAGTAAATGATTAGCTGATATTTTCCGTCGCTTGATGCGGAAGATGCTATCGTTAAAGGCAAAACTTGTAAAGTTGGGAATATGACAGAGTTATTTCCCTAACTAAACCAGACCCCTTAAGCAGATGAAGTTTTGCAATCGGTTTGCGGTTTTCAATAGTGATAAAGAAGATGGTCAAGTCTCGGATCAGACCGCGAACTTGTAATGATCGATAGTTCCAATCCTTAATATACTGAGGAGGTTGCACTTACTTGTGAAGGCACAGAAAAAAGTGCATCTATATCTGGATGGAATATTTAAGTTAAATCTAATCTATACACAGTACCGAAGGAAATTTAGATAGAATCGGTTTCCGAACGCTGCCACACAGGTAATTAATTACTTTTGACTAGATATCATCGAAGCAATGGTTACTTCCATCAAAAAAGGTTGTGAGCGTAGACGAGACTTCAAAAACTACACCATATTTTATTGTATATCATAAACTTATAATAAAACACTGAAGCGTCGAAATAACGGCCTCTCCGGCATTTATTCTAAAAGGAGAAAGTTTACCAAATTTACTATTCCACCTGAGTGAGGGTGGACAGTGTTATGCAAAAACCCATACCTGAGACACCCAAACACTATCTAAGTGGAACAATGATAACTGTTATTTTAATGTGATGTACTCTATCTTGTAATAAACGAGTAAAACAATATTAAGATTACACATTCTGGCACCTCTAACAAACGTCCAAAAATTTCAATATGCATGCTTATAACCTTTAAAATTCTTGGTTCTTCGGTTAGAGACCCACACAGAGGCCAAATTTTTCTTATTTAAGGACGTTACAAAACATAAACTGTTGCCATATTTTGCTCTTTTCCTTTTCTCGTCATGAAACTTGCCATCTTCGCCTTTGTGCTATCTCTTGCTCTCTATGTTCAAGCTCAATCTCCGAATACTGAAGCTATGACCGATGTGATTAGAATAATCCTTTCTGCTAACAACGTGACAACGGTCTCTAATTTCGGCGAATGTGAATACTGTCAATACAGATGTTCCACACTTTTCCACGAGAACGAAGAACTGGTCCACGCATGTACATATGATGTCTGCGTTAAAAGCCTGGGAGGCGTGGACACTGACCAAGAATTCCCATGGTGCGGTGCAGTAGAAGGCCTTTAAACAGAATGAATATGACAATGTACCAAATACTATAAGCAATAAAGTTACAAGCTATATATGTCTTAACTGAATTCCAGTCTACTTAAACTGTGTCTTGTAAAGGATGAGTGTCTAGTATAGTCAGCCATTTGAGCCAGACAATTTGTGATAAATAAAATGACACTTGACCAACGTTTCTTAACGCGACTATATCTCGGAACCCATTAGCCGTATCTTGATAGAACATATAAAATGTAATACAAGACATATTGGGTAGATACAAAGCATAACTCAATATGTCACTTTAAAAAGTCGGATTGCTGTTGCTATGCAGAGAGCGGTTAGGTGTTTTCCGATATGTATGTATGGATGTAAGGAATGAGTTAGGAGAAGTGAACCGAGGAAGAGTTAAATCTGCTACGTTAAATTTGGTATTGGCGGGTTTTACTGGGATTGCATAAATCATCTGCTAGCATTGGGACAACATCGTTTTAAATCGTCAACCAATAAAAGAACGGACATAGAAAATAACATTCTGATAAAGCTCAAATGTTTAACAAATTTAATATGCATATCGAAACGCCTTAAATTCTTTACTCCTTCTTGTTAACAAAATCTAAACTGTCTCTCTCTTTTTTTTTTTTTTTTTTTTTTTTTTTTTTAAACCTTTTTTT